>QMIH01000349.1:33128-53965 GCA_003987875.1 Clarias batrachus | reverse complement strand
GAAGGGTACCAACAATTTTGTCCACGTGTGTGTGTGTGTGTGTGTGTGTGTGTGTGATATATATATATATATGAGATGCACATTTTAAAGAAGTCCTATACATCCAAGTTCAATAAATGTCACCTTAATAATGGATGCAAATACATCTTTAATGAATAACACTCACCTTTTACTGTAATAGACACTTTACTGTGACCATAAGAGTACTTGTTGAAATCTTCAATCTCAATCCGGAACATGAATGGGCCACCATCACTATGACGCAAAGGGTTGATTCTCAGAGAGCAGTTACGGTGACTTAATTCACCCAAAAGGCTTGTACGCTGCTGATAGGCACTGCTGATTTTGGAGCTATCTGAATGGAAGGCATTGTCATTAGAATTGGTCAACCAGATTCCTGTGATGTGTGAAGCCTTGCGATCTGCACCAGGATACTTATATAGACAGGGAATCACCACACATGAGCCTTCTAGACCAACCACAGTTTGAGGAACCTCTGCACTCCATGACCCGCTCTGTATTGGAGACACTGCAGTGGCAAAATATGAATATAGGTCAGTTTTCCAGTGTTGTTTTTAGATCCAGACTGTGACAAAGACAAACAGTAATCATCAGGTGACTTGGGCTCATATTTTTTATAACCCCAAATGTCTTCTGAAAAAGTTTGGAATAAAAATACGGTCTTGCATACATGCTAAAATAGTTATTATTAGCAGGTTTTTAGATTAACCTAAATTTAAAAAATATTTCACGAATGATCTCTTGCACTGGCATAGCTGGCTTCAATTAGGGCCTTGAAAAAAAGCAACAGTAATGAAAATATACATCTTTATAAGGGTCATAATATACCACAGTTGGGCTTTCTTGCAAGCCTACACAGTTTAGAAGTCATTAAAGCAGTGAATTATTAACACACAATCCATTATTATATTAGGTAATATAAACAAGTATTTGATGCATTAATATTAATAAATAAATACAGTATTGAAAAATCTACAATACAATAAACTGCTGTTTTCTTATGCTTTTTAAAAAATATTTTGGTTTATATACAGTAGGTCTGTATATAAGTTTGATTCAAATGAAGTCTGAAAATGTTACGTAAATCAACACTGAAGATTTTACAGTGTACTTTCTTTCTATACACATTTATGTTTCATACATGTTATGTACAATAATAAATCAAAATACATATAGAGTTTGCTGCACACACCTTTGAGCCAGAGTGCATAGATGCACAACATCCAGCGACTAAATGGCATCTTCCTCTCCTATTACTTATGAAGCTGAAAACATGATTCTATCATTAATTTTAATAGCATTTTAGATTTATAAAATTATTATTTTTATAAATATATAAAAAAAGCATGTTTGAAGCAGTGTTACTTTGAAATGTAAATGTGGTTACTTACCTCCCACACCATGTGGTACTATCCTTGATCACAAGTGAACTGTCTTTGAGTACAGTACTTTCCGATGTTCCTTTTTTTTTTTTGTCTTAGACTTATTTATAGTCATCAGCACTTCCTATTTGTCTCAGAATCACTGCTTGACAAATAATTATTGAGAGACAGAGAGAAAGAGAGACAGACAGAGAGAGAGAGAGAGAGAGAGAGAGAGAGAGACTTTTTGAATAGTAACATCAATAGAAGGCAAAGAAATAAAATGTTCCTAACGCGCCAAGTTAGTTTTTCTGACCTTAACCCTCATGAGAATGTCTTTCACTTCCTGAAGACAAAAGTGAAGGTGCATGCAGTCTGGCAAATGCCTGGCAAAGCAGCTCATGGAGGAAACTTAACATTTGTTGACATCCATGGGTTATAGATGTCTTAGATATAGTGCCTTTAACTGGATAGTTTTTGTATCCAAGTATTAAAAATATTTGTAACGAAAATGGAGGGACTATGTACAAAAGAATTTACGCACTTATGGACTTGACTGTATGCAGTAAATGTGTGTGAGAGTGCAAATGTAAATGCAGCACAGTGTGTGAAAATTCATTGCACATTTAATGTTTCTGAACAATAACACCTGTTTTTTGTGTGAAGAAAATAGGAAGTGGTAATGACTACAACCAAGGCTAAGAAAAACAACTCAGTAAAGAGCACTTTTGATCGAGTGGCATTTGCTGTGGAATGGTAACTAACCACGTAAATATATTTAGCTGAACGCCACCATAACCATGGAGATGCTGATTGACTTTTGCTGGTCCATGTCTGCCTAGATAGTGTCTCTGTGTCTCTACCTGCAGCCAGAGGGACTGGACAATGATCACAGGTCTGCGTTTTATAAAGGTCTTAAAGGCCTGATCTTTAGGATAAGACTGGGGTCCTTTAATATCTGGAAGAAACTCCAGTAAGTTGCTGTTTTAACCAGACGATTGTTGCCAAGATGCTGTTCGCAATATTGGCCTTTCTGGGGCAGAATGATTGAAGAACATAGATCTTTATTGCCACAAATTTGGTGATAAACCTATCATGATGATTAGGTTTAGGGGTGCTTCATTCTTTATAGCTTTTTAAACTTTATTTGCCAAGACCAAAGAATCTAAACATCCATTAATGATAATGATTGACTACAGCTAGCACTAATTTACCTGGTTAAAAAGCTGTTTGCTTGGCTTTTTTCATTGGACTGGATCTGGTGCTTGGGCGCCTGAGTTAGTCAGTGATCCAGCCCCCCCCCCCCATCTTATTAAGGACTTGAAATGTGAGTTTGGTGGAAACCAAGTGTGTTTATGTGGTTTGGTCAAAAAAGCCAGAAGCATGTAAAAACTGCTGTGGTTTCAATATATTTATTGTATCATTTATAACAAGAAGTGAAAAAAAGAACTAAAAAATTACCAAGAATAATTCTAATTTAATCTTAATGCCTGCTGTAGCTGTCATACTCATATTGGTGGCCGGCTTGAGTTTTTGTTATTGAAACATAGCTGTCATTGATATTAATATGTAATATGGAATTTGACCTTGTGGTCAAATTTATGTATGCTCACCTTTAAATTACCATATTTCTGACTGTACATAATATGTAATACATATATAAAAAGTCATATGTACTGTGCTTCTAAAGAGTCATAATGAGATATTCTGTGTAGCCCACTTATTAGTTTTTTCATGTTCTCCTTTAATGTCTTTGTTTTACTGTTAATATCCTCTTGGATCCAGTTGCTTGTAAAAAAAGGAAGTGAGTAGGTGTTATCAGAAACAAGTCAAGATTCCTGTTAAACTAGCTGTTTTCACTTTTCCTTTTGAGAAAATGAAAGTAATGAATGAAAATGATCTGTATCTGATCAGATCATGATCATTCAGCAGGTTTTATTACAGTGAGTAGACTACATCATGAAGTTGACACTCATGTTATAGTGCTTACAGATTGCTCAATGGAGGAACAGTATACTGCTGTTTTGTGCAGTTGTAGGTACTAGATGATCTACTGTCTCTTGTTCTTTGTTGCGTAGCCTGCACATTGGACTGATGCCATCTTTTAAGATCTTGTTTCGATAACAGTTAGTCTTAATTCACTGGTCTTGAGCAGCTATGATCAGTTTTAATAAATTTTACCATTATTATTATTATTATTATTATTATTATTATTATTATTATTATTATTATAAAAAATATTGTTACCTTACATAAAAAATACAATTTCCTTTACCAACAAAAATAATGCATGGTTTCCTAATATTACACACCTATACATCTATACAACACTTGTTTCACTGACTGATGAGTGGAGAAAGCATTATTTAGAATTATTCAGAAGCGTGCTCAGATCTTTGACGGAGGGGGGGGGGCATGGGGGGGCATTGGGGGGGGGCAAGACGCAGATGAAGAGTGTAACACTGACCTCTAGGGGACGCTTATTTTACAGAAAGACGGTTTAATGTTGCTTTCACATTTTTGCATCCACAAAGAAGTACAATTGAGAGCTCTAACGTAACCCTGCAGGAACAGGGTTAGAGTTGGAGGATTAGAGTGTTAGAGGATCAGGGAGAGCCACTGCATCAATAACCATTGCTGAAAACAGACATAAAATATCAGTTTTAAATTAAATATGCATAATCTATATCGAGCAAAGCCTCTACAACACGAAATATTTTGCAACCTATAATGAAATATTAAATTATTTTAAATTCTTAAACGTCTTTTATCTTGTATTTATTTATTTTGATTTGCATTTACCAACATAAGAAAATAATCCTGCTGTCTTGGTCACGTGAAAAGGTTTTATTTATTTATTTATTTATTTATTTACAATTTGAAGTTGGAGGCTGGATATGCGAAAGCGACATCTGTAGCGATTATTCATGTCCGGCGACAGTACTGAGCAGGTTAGGGACCGTCTATAAATTACTGTACGATTCAAATACGAATAATAATAATAATAATAATAATAATAATAATAATAATAATATACACATTCACATTTTTTGTCACTGTTAGTGTCAATGTCATGGATGGTGCTATATTATCATTTATCATTTTAGCATGTTATCACTTTTATTAATTATACAACTTATTTATAATGAATGAGTGAAAATTCAATATTTTATTTAAAAAACGTCCAGTTCATGTCATGCTGGCAAAAAATATCTTAAAAAATGTTTGGTTACCTCTCATGCAGGGGGGCACGACCTTTTTAATTAAGTGTATTAACTTTGTACATTTATAAATATTTTAAAAGAAATATGAATTATTTTATTTCAATAATGACCAGGTCATGTGATCTGTTGGCACAAATTTATTTCTAAAGTTCGTAGTCACCTGTACTGAAAAAATCCGGTTCAAAAAAGGCCACAAACAGGATTTGAGATCTCTGGAGGAAGACGTGTCATAATAATTATTTTTTTTGGAAATGCTTTTGTTGGTTTTAATATTTCATCTTTATTAATATTATTATGAAATATTATATCAATTTCAGTCACACAGTAATTTATAGATGGTCCCTAACCCCTGCAGTAGGCGAGGTGACGCTGTTCGCCACAGATTGAAGTCTGGAGCCCGGAGTGTTTCGAATACCCGAATATTTCAAATAACTTCAAGCCAACTTCATCGTGGTAATAATAATGAGTTTATGGGATTTGAGTCAGTATGGGTCGAGCGTCAGTAGTTGAAGTTTAGTTTCTACATGTATTTGGGACAGCTGAACCTGACGAACCACATTTGGATAAGGAAGAATACCTTGTGGAGGAAACAGCTGCCAACTTAAAGTGTTCTGTTAAACACCTGTCCCACTCACCACACAACTATTGAATGGAGTCGTAAAGATGTTAAAACACAGTTGTTCTAAAGGACCAGGTCCATGGAATGTGGGAGGTGGAGTCTCTCCTGGCCTTCACTGTCACAGAGAAGGATAATCACACAAACATCACCTGCACTGTCACTTATTATGGTGACAGAAATCTGCCACCAGTCACTAGCAAGATATACAGTACGTAAAATGTAAGAAAACTTTGTGTTCTTCATGAATCATCCCTTTCTTACAATTGGCTTATCTGTTTACCAGAAGATATTTGCACCATCTTTAGCAATTTGAATATTATTAAAAATATATATATTTTTTATGTCATTACAATATATACTGTACAATATATTGTAGAGTCCTTTTTTATATTTAACTTTAATAATTACAGCTTAGTAATTAGTAATTAGTTCATGAAAATAAAAATCCAGTATAACAAAATATTTGAATATTTGATAAGAGCAGTAAAACATAAAATACAGAAATTCTAAAAAATTACATTCTGTTATGTACTCAGTACTTGGTACTGTAGGTTCTCGTTTAGCATGAATTACTGCATCAATGTGGCATGGCATGGAGGTGATCAGTCTGTGGTGACCTAGTTGCTTAGATAAGAGCCTTCAGCTTGTCTAAATTGTTGGGACCAACACCAGCAGATGACCTGACACCTCAAACCATCACAGACAGTGGAAACCTCACAGTGAACTTCAATTAGCTAATTTTATGTACCTCTCTACTCTTACACCAGACTCTGGGACCTTGATTTCCAGATCTTCTTTTTTGTCCTCTGGCTCTTCCCTTTCAAGGGTCGCCACAGCGAATCATCTGCCTTCATCTAACCCTATGATCTTCAACCTTTTTTCTCCACCAACTAACATCATGTCCTCTCTCACTGCCTCCATAAATCTCCTCTTTGCTCTTCCTCTGGACCTCCTGCCTGGCAATTCCAACCTCAGCATCCTTCTACCAATATGCTCAAAATCTCTCTTCAAAAGATGTCCAAACCACCTCAGTCTGGCCTCTCTGCCAACATTCAAAGTTCCTACTGTTCCGACTATTTTCCTCCTTAGCCCCGGTATGATGCTTCTCAAGTTGTCTCTTGCAGGAGTGGCTTGATACTTGGAATGAAACAAATGTTACCCTAATGCTTGTACTTATAGTAAGAGACTCTGCCTCTCTAAGACATCCCTTGTATAGCTAATCACGTTACAGACCTGATGTCTATTCATTTCTAGAAAGCATGCCATTTTAAATGAGCTCATTTAGTGGAAAAATAGATGAAAATGTCAGTGTTTAAACATTTATTTTCTCTATGTTCTATTTTGAATAAAATATTGAATCATATGATTTAAACAGAGGTGGGTAGTAGCAAGTTACATTTACTCCGTTTCAGTTACGAAAGTAACTTAAAAAAAAAAAAACTTTTTATTTTTACTTAAGTAGATTTGTGAAGCAGAAACGCTACTCTTACTCCACTACAATCGGCTCCACTCGACTCGTTACTTTTTGAATCATTTATTCTACAAATTAGATATTATTTATTTTTGCCAGAGAAAAGCAGCCGGTGGATCTACCACATGACTGTGTTTCACCAATACGATTTAACAACAATAATCATATGACCAATCAGTCGCAATCACAATAACAATGACATCTAGTCAAGTGACCACACACCAACTGGGGGCATAGCGGAAACAATCTTTAGTGGTGGTAGACAGGGAATAAAGACAAACAAACAAACAAACAAACAAACAAACAAACAAACAAACAAACAAGCAGAAAAAAGGCAGAGGCATCTGTCCCCAATGCTACAACAGAAGAGGATGAACACCCCTGGCCTCAAAGTATACAAAGCATGTTTCGCTTACACAGTGCAAAAGAACAGCTTCATAATGTAGTGTCTTTTCGGTCTGCCAAAACAGACTGACATTAGCATATAAAAACTCGACATCTAACCTGAGGAAACATGTTGCGGTTAGTTTAGCCATTTTATTTAATGGTGCAATGTTAGCATATATAATTTGCAAATAAATTAGAGACTAAAAAATATTTTAGTAAATATATTTTTAAAATYTACTGGAAATCGGGTTGTAGAATGCAGAAAATAAATCACTAAAAACAAAGCATTGAAATACAGTAGGAGGTGTGTCAAAACTTTTGACTGGTAGTATACCAATGAACTTGTGACATGATCATGGGCATCCAAGGCTCAACTATATCTGTGTTGATGAAAGGTCAGCCGATCAGCTAGGATAGAAAAGAGTTCTTGTGCAAATAACAGTTAATAAATATTGTGCAAAAAAGCAATTGCAGATGGGATTCACATGTAAAAAACTACCCAGTTAGGAGGATTCAAAACCAGATAACTTTTGATCAACAAGTAGTGCAATGTGGAGTGCAATAACCATGTAGGTACCAAGTACTGTATATTCAGCTGAACACAATCATAACCATAGAGATATTTATTGAGTTTTGCTGGTCCATGTCTGCCCAGATRGTGTCTACCTGTCTCTACCTGCAAGCAGAGTGCAAACTAGCCTGGACAATGACCACATGCCTAATCTTTAAAAAATGGGTCAAAGTCAGCGAATCTTCCTGTGGAGACAGGGCTCATTTAACATCTGTAAGAATGATGTTGAACTAGACAGGTGTTGCCAGGATGCTGTTTTATGCGTATGTCTGGTAAAATTGGCCTTTCTGGAGCAGAATGATTGAACAACATACATCTTTAATGCAACAAATTTGGTAATATAGTGATTATTAAATTAGGTAGTGCTGAATTCCTCATAGCATTTTCATAGCAATTTGCCGGCCCAAAGAATCTCAACTTTCTGTTAATAGTAATGATTGACAACAGCTAGTAGCTCCTCTGTGCCATCATAAAACAGGGTTTGTTTGACAGCACTAAATAACCTGGTTAAAAGTTTGTTTGCCTGGCTTTATCAATTAGACTGGGTCTGATGGTTGTGCTCTTGAGTTGCCAGTGATCCAGACAACTTCTGCTCTCTAGACCTCTCTGATTGGAGACCTTGTCGTATGGAGGCTCCTGCTGAGAAAGTCTCCTGTGTGGGCTGCTTGGGTGCATTTGGTGACTGTGGGCAGTTCCGCTTGAGCATTAAGATTGACTTGGACTCAGCTGATAGACAGACAGCTGTTCTCTGATGATTTGTGACTGCAGTCACTCAATAATTCAGAACGGCTGAATGGATGGATGGATGGATGGATGGATGGATGGATGGATGGATGGATGGATAGATAGTTAGATAGATAGATAGATAGATAGATAGATAGATAGATAGATAGATAGATAGATAGATAGATAGATAGATAGATAGATACTTTATTGATACTGAAGGAAATTTTAGACATCTTGTAGCAATAGAGACAGGATGACAGTAACAGAAGACAGGTTTTAGATTGCACACTGTATATCTAACATATTGTCAGTATACACAGGGTAATGTTAGAACCCACTAGAAGTTACTAGTGCAATGCTAAAAACAAAAACTACAAGATACATACAGTATGAAGTTAGGAGTGGAGTGCAATGCTAATAACATAAATTACAAGATTTATATGAAGTATATAAAAAAGCATATAAATAATAAAGAAAAAAGTTAATTGCAGTGTAACCATGATGTCCAATTTGGCAACAATTTGGCATGATGTCCAAAGTGACGATTGTGCAAAGAGCAGCATGAAAGTGACAATGAAATTGAGTCTGTGTGTAATGCAAAATATTCAATAGTGAGAGTAACTAAGCAGACCCTGAAGCTAACAGATGAGAGAATTCTGTGTAACACAGCGATGTTAACTTTCCAGTCCATACTTGTCACACCTATGCCACCGCAGTCTCGGGGAATAAGATGGCTCACCGGATTACTGAGCCGCTTCTTTGTCTCAGCCTAGTGTGTCTACATGTGTATATGTTTCACATTAGCACAAAATCAAGTGTCTTCCCCGTGTATCTTCCTATTTATACCAGCCGGCCCCATAGCCCTTTGTCTGTTCACTGTTGTTCACATCTATGTTGTGTGTGCTTGTGCCATCATGGGATTTCTTTTTTTCCTCCCCCAGGACTAAACCGTAGCTGCAGAGCGGGACAATCACCTGTTCCCAGGTCAAGTTCATGACGGAGAGACTCTTTGCGTTGTTTTCACCCCTTTCAGAGAGACTGTGAAACCTCTGGGATTTCATCCGCGTGCCCGACCGCAGCTCTAGCCAGAAGCGTTTGTTTGTTGATTATTTTCTTTGTTCTTGTTTGACTTTTTGAACTCCTAAACGTGAAAGTAAAGAAAAAGATAAAAATAAAATATTCTAAGTTGAGCACCCTGCATCTCCGTCCGCCTTTTCTAGCAAACACATGACAATACTAAACTTCCTGACTCTTATCACACTGTAGGACTGCCCAGCAATCCCTGCTATCCAATATCACAAAATTAGGGATAGGTTTCCTGTTTCCTCTTAAAGCTTCTTTCAGTTGACATCGCAGGAAATTTTTTCCTTGCCACTACCACCCATGGCTTCCTCATTAAGGACTTACTTTCTCACTGTTTTCAAACGTGCTGAAAAGTGCTGTGGTTGGTGGCTCTGAGAGCTTATCATCAACAGTACATACTGTAGTTTTTAATTACTAAGTTACATGAGACAATTAAATACTGCACACATAAATAGGTTTCTTTTATAAAAACTTAGGGATTCAAACATTCTAATTAGTTTTGTATTTCTGGTGTATACCTTTATGTATCATAAAGATTAATTAACCTAACCCAGACTCAGTGATACAAAATTAAGAATATTCAAGTTCTTTCAGCAAGGCAAAGTGAAAAGATTTAAAGGTCGATGAATCGAATACTTAGATAAAACAAATCTGTGTCATGCCTTCAACTTTTTTCGTTTTCTGTAAGTTTTTTCCTTATGAAAATGTCGTCTCCAAACTCTTAAGCATCTTATTAAGGACTTATTAATAAACATTGAAGCGCACATTTGGAAATTGTAGTTACAACATGAGTGTCTTCAAGTGGTTTGGTCAGAAAGGTTTTAATATATTTATTGTATCATCCATAACAAGAAGATATTTTCCCCTGGTGAAAAAAAAAACTGAAGAATCATCAATAATAATTAACATAAAATCTTACTGCCTGCTTAAGTTTTTGTTATTGAAACACAGTTGTCATTGGTATTAATATGTAATATGTAATTTGACCTTGTGGTGAACTTCACGTGTGCTCTCCTTTTAATTACCATTTACCATTATAATTTCTGACTGGACATGAAGTCAGCATGTAATACATTTAAACTTTTATAAAAAATCATAAAATTACTGAGATTCTAAAGAGTCATAATGATGTTATGTATATTCACATTTATTTTATGTTCTTCTTTAATGTCTTTTTTTTTCTGTTACATTCCTCTTGGATCCAGTTGCTTGTAAGAAAAGGAAGTGAGTAGGGGTCAGCGTTCCTGTTAAATTAGCTGGCCTTACTTTTTACACAATAACATTATCTTTACATTCATTGTCGTTTTACAATGCTGGCACAATAGAAATAAAGTAATTGTCTATGGTTTATCTATCATGTTATTATCTGCATGGTAATATAGAGAGAGCATAAAGTACTTCCATAAAACTATGCTAAAAAGAATAATTTATGTTGTGGCATTAGACACACCAGTTTAACCATTTATAATTATATAATTTAAATATTTGTATATATATTTAAATATTTGTTTGTATCTACCAGAAGTTTAAAAACCTAGCATAGTTTAAGATCACATCAGGCAAGAAAGTTGGAAGTTGGAAATGTCCCTTGTATAAATAATTACATACAGTGTTCCTTGTGCTAATGTGTGTATAAAAGAAAAACAAATTGAAGTGTTTATTCCGTTGTAAAGTGATACAATTTTAAGACTGTTCATCTGTAAATGCCTACCTGATTTAAAAAAAAATAAAGATACAACCTATCAAAAGACAAAACTCAAAAGAAGTTTGTCAAGATTTCAGTGAAAGGCAAATGATGTAATGAGAAGTAAAAACAACAATAAGAAAAACAATATTGCTTATAATCATTAATAAAAAAATGCATAATATATATCATAAAAAGAAAGACATGTTTATAACAAATTATGGCATATAATATAAGCTATGTAAGATATGCATATAAAATTTATTAATAGCTATAAAAATCATAATACTTAATAAAAAAGATTTTGCCATCCGCATGCCCAGCATGACACATTTTAGAAAATATTTTGTGCCAACAGATCACATGACCTGGAAGTTATTACAATAAAATATAGAACCCTTAACTTATTAATTATTAATAAATATGAAAAGTTATAATGTGCGAAGTCATAATACACCACCATCCATGATACTAACTAACAATATTTATGCATTTATGTATTTATTTGTTTCTTTTTATTATTATATATATACTATTAATTTCAGTCAGACAGTAATTTATAGACAGTCCCTAACCTCTGCAGTAAGCGAAGTGCTGTTGCCGAAGAGTGCGGAGCCTGGAGCACTTTCAAATATCCAACTTCAAGCCAACTTCATTGCGATAATATACAGAGACTGGTAAGTGAAACTATTTATGACACAAGTAGCAGATTCTAAGCAGAAACAAGTGCTCAGTCCTGGGTTATTCCTTACATAATGTGTTTATGGGATTTGGGACATGACATGTGAGTAGTTGAAGTTTAGTTTCTACTTTTACTTTCTATTGCAAAACACTTTCTCATGGAGTGCTTTCTGAAGCATGAATAAATGATGCATAACAAGTCTAGAGTTTAATGTTTATTATAATACAATTAAAAAAAAAATTCTTGCTCCCAATATTCATACTACTTTAGTGAAAATCATGTGTGGCCTTTTCATAAGTGAAGAGAACTATGGCTTTAAATTCAGTTTCTGCATGCTGTAATGTTATCTACAGTGTTAAGGAGCGTGTCAGGTTAAAAAGATAAAAAATATTATGAAACCTAAAAAGCATGAAATAACTTCTTCTCATGTAATGTAATTGGGCCACACCATTTGGCAACCATCACAAATGACCTCCTATTACCAGCTGCTGTTATGTAGAAACCCATTCAGCCAAATGTGTACAATTTCATGTGTTCATTTTTTAGCGTTGATCAATAACAAAAACCCACACTTAAATAAATGTATGTGAAGGTACATTGCAATTTTATGCCACATACAGTACCAGTCAAAGGTTAGGACATAAGGTTAGATAAATTTTCTACATTATATAACAATAATGGACTTTTTTGTTGTTGTTTCAAAACAATGAAATAACATGTAGCATTAGGTATTTAAATAACAACAATGGTCAGTCATTATTTTTTTGCTTTGGAATAGTTGCAAGAATGGTATTGTCAAGCGTGTTTTCAAAAGATATCAAGCAAAATGATGAAACTGGCTCTCAAGAAGATCCCAGGAAAGCATGACCAAAATTTATGACCGCTGCAGAGGAGAAGTTCCTTTAGAGTTACCAGCCTTAAAAATCACCAATCAACAGCACCTCAGATTAGAGCCATCATGACGGCTTTACAGAGCATAAGTAGCAGACACATCTCAATATCAACTGTTCAAAAATAATTATTGCTTATTTTGGACACCTTCAGCATTGTTTTACCATGTAGAAATAAATAAAAATGAGAAATGACTACTGACATTATAATTAATCCAATTAATGTAATATATAATAATAAAAAAATAAACAAACAAACAAATAAATACATAAGTGCATAAATATTGTTAGCATTAATATTAATAATATTAATAATAATAATAATAATAATTAATATTGTGTCAGTGTCATGGATGGTGGTGTATTATGACTTTACACATTTATTGTTGGGGTTTTTCTTTATTCGTTTCTCTCTGCAAGCCAGTCCGTCTGCAACACCTCTCTGAGCTCAGGAGAACGGGTCAACGAACAGCCAGAACACAGATGATTGCTCTTTCACCAGTCTGAATTTTATTTGATAAGCACACACATATATAGTAGTTACACACCCTCCTGTGCCGGCAAAGCACAGGATAGGAGGCTTATCAATGACAAACATGAGTAAATATTATGACAGTTTAGAAAAACTAAAGAAGGCCGGAGAAATAGGAACAGAGTATGCATGACTTCTTGACTGCCTGTTTTCGTCCTCGCACACACAGCGAATATCCTTCTCACATGAGGACAGAGTGTCCCGTCCAACAGAAAATATCACAAATAACCAAGAGATCATGGATGTCAACAATTTTCCCTTACAGATGAGTAATAAGTGATTAAAATAATATTAAATGGAACAAGAGACAGTGTCGTAATTTAAGACATCTTTAAACAAATAATAATTCAAAAGGAGATTTAAGTGCATGACTAAATCTGGTTTGAAGTGATTCAATACAGTAGAGCACAGTATAATATAGTATATATTTATATATCACTTTCCCCTTACATTCCCCTCTTTTATCCTTAAATCTTTATGGATAAATTTATACACAAGAACTAAACTCTAGATGTAAAATACATAGATGGTGCTGGAGGGGGAACAGGAGGGACAGGACTATAACCTTGCATAAAGCGATACATACAGTAAATGACCGAAAACATCTCAAGATACATGGGCCACAAAAGAAAATCAACAAGAACAAACACATTACTGGAACCACTAAAGACACATACGGGGCTCATTGGCCAAAAAGAGTATACCACAGACCCCAACCCACTTGTCCCTTTTCATCATCACTGCTCTGCTACCCGCTGCATTTCTTCCAGAGCGGTGGTTATCTGTCCATGTTCGTCATCGTTCGCGGGGGCATAGGTACAACAACTATCTCCAACCATGGCACAGATGCCCCCTTCTTTGGCCAGGAGGATGTCGAGAGCCATGCGGTTTTGAACAGTGGTCAGCCGGAGGGCAGTAAGCTCCTCCTTTATGCCTTTTATGGCAAGATTCGTGGCGTTAACAAAAGTGGCTAACCTATAATGTGTTACTTCGATCTGATTCAATAACTGAGTCATGCCATAATGGGGTAACATGGCCTGCCAAAATTTATTGAGCTTGGGCTGGAGCCGATGTTCAGGAGAAGGAAAAGAGTCATCAGTCGATCTGCGAGTACGATGGTGATGTTGGCTTCCATGTGTGCTTTGTGTGACTATCAAAAGGAAACCTCTAAATTGGGTAGGAGCACAGGTGCCAGACCAATGCTCAGGTAAGAACGTATAAACAGATGTACCGCACACCCAGAACCAGTCTAACGGAATCACTGTAGTCCCTTGTGCCCCAGGATGGATGGCGGAACATGAATGATTTCCATTGCAAGTGTGATTCTCACCAACCGGCCAATATGTGCGATTACAATGTCGAATTGTTACGTTTCCTAGACCTACAAGGCACGTCGGAATAATAATTAATAAGAATAATGGTCATGCAGAGGGCATAATTTTATTAATTATTATGATTTGTATAGTTATTATATATATTATGGAACTATTTTAAATGGTTTCAATTATATGCAGTTGTTCTATCCCAAATAAAGGATTTGTCAAAATTTTTGACTGGTAGTGTATGTACTGTACAGTGTATGTTTATATCTTAATATGTAACACACATTTTAACTACTCCAGCGTCAGATTTTATACACATGTAATCACTAGCAAGATTTTTTTGCATAGTGACTACATGTAAAGTACCAGTTAGTTACACAGTACAAAATATAAAGTAAAAATGAAACAAATTAACCAGCACTTTACCTTTGAAAAAAGTAAAACTAAATCTCGACAGTGTTTCCGTATGCGTGTGCCTGCGTGYGTGTTTGTGTGTGCGGGTGTGAAGCTAAAGTAAGAGAAGGAGATGAACGACACCCTCTCCCTCCTCCCATCTTACACAGTAACCCTTCCACCTCTATTATCTGAGCAGGGGGAGGACCTCCGTGCGGGACAACTTTCACACACACATTAATGGAAACACGGCCTTGTCGGTAAAATTAAGAAGAAACACCTGACACTCGGATGCTCGGACACACTAACGGACTCACTGCTGTAACGTAAAARTAAAACAAATTAACCTGCACTTTACATTTGAAAAGAATCGTGTGTATGTATGTGTAAAGGTGAGAGGAGGAGGGAATGGGCACGCTTCAATGACGTGAATAAACACACACTAACGGAATCAGTGCAGGCTGAGAGAGAGAGAGAGAAAATGGATCTTTAAGTTCTATAGTGAGACTTGCTTTTGCTTTACACGCGTGCACAAGTGTGTTATAATAAACAGTACATGCACGCCGTACACACATACATACTGTACATACTCAAAGTAAAAGATGCTTTACACACACACGTGGTCACAGTGTTATAGTAAACAATACAGGCACACGGATGTTGATTATACCAGTGATAGACGAGCACTAAGACCAAGCAGGAGAGACGATTACCCACAATTCTGCAGCGCAAGAGAGAGAAAAAACATTGGCTCAGTTGCGATCATGTGACACTTGGCGTCAAAACAAGAAGCACAAGTATGCTACATGACACTCTGTATTCAATTTTTAAATTTATTTAAAAATTTTGCTCGTTTTGGTTCCACTGTATTATGTAGTAAAGTAAATGTTTTATTTATTATTTGATTTCAAAACAATTACTAACATCAGTTGCTTATATTTTGTGACAGTTAAAGTTATGGATCCACAGTCGAAAACACTGCTCTGCTGGTTTTGTCTTCAAGGTACACAATAACATTTATTTGGTTCATTTATTTGCTTTTTATTAAATTCTGCTTCATATTACAAGTAAAAATATACTAATACTAATTTGATCATCTTCCACAGTGATCTTTGCTTCTGTTTTGTCGGATGTGTGGAAGGCAGAAGTTGAACCTGAAATGACGGCACTTGTCTCGTCTTGTGTTGTGTTGCCCTGTAAGTTTAATCACCCTGGCATGGAACTCCCTAGCTCTCAGATGAAGGGAATCTGGCATGAAAAGTCAGGCAGAGACCGACGAATCTACGATGAAGATCCCATGAACATTGCAGATAGCTTCAAAGGTCGCACAAGGCTAATTGGCCGACTGAGTGAGAAAATCTGCTCACTGGAGCTAGATGAAGTAAAAGACCATGACAATGGCTCGTTCTGTTTCAGAATTGAAATTCCAGGTTTAGATACGTTCTCCTTTGTGGAGCAGTGTGTGAACGTCATCATGAAGTGTGAGTTTGGTTTTTAGATTCTTTTCTGTGTGTTGTGTTCTTGGAAATAATCATTACAAATAATGATACAATAAATAAAATTCAACTGTAGATAAAGGGACATATACACTGCCAGTCAAGAGTATTAGCATGTTTATTAAAACGCCATAGAAATAGTTTCAAGTACTAAAAGTAGGTTTTGAATAAATTGTTGTTGAAGAATTAGAAATACTAAAAATATTTTTATTCAAAAATACAAGTGGTAAAAAGAAACTTACTCAGCATGAATTTATCCACAATTTTTTGACATGGCTTAAATCAGTGATACTGGAACACCACATCCATAAAGCCAAGTTCTTCTCAATTTACCACATGAACAGAGCAATGGGCTCAGAGAAGTCAAGTTGAGGTGGTGAGTGTGTTTGATGGTAAACATCAACTGGTATAACACTGTGAGCCTTGTACCATAATTTAAAATATCTGACTGGCAGTGTTTATACAGAGAGACATTCACCTTACCTCATAATCATCCCTGTTTATCTGACATCAAGATAGCTTGATGTTGTAGCATCATTATTTTAATACTTTTTGAACAATTTGCTTTGATAAAATTATATTCTAAATATTTTCCTTTATGGCCAATTATTATTATTATTATTATTATTATTATTATTATTATTATTATTATTATTATTATTTAAAATTATAAAACTCTTCTTAGATTATATTGCAGTAAATAAGCAGCCTGTTAGGCTTTAATAGCAATATGATTATAAAATTAAATAGGTTTGATTGAAGTTGAGATTATCTTTTTATTTAATAGTAATAACTATGTCATTGTATTTGGCACAGCTGAACCTGAGAAACCACATCTGGATAATAAAGAATCCTTCGTGGAGGGAACAGCTGCCACCTTTAAGTGTTCTGTCAAACACACCTGCCCCACTCACCACCCAACTATTGAATGGAGTCGTAAAGATGTTAAAACGCATTTGTCCTATAAGGACCAGGGTCATGGAGTATGGGAGGTGGAGTCTGTCCTGACTTTCACTGCCACAGAGAAGGATAATTACAAAAACATCACCTGCACTGTCACTGATTACCGTGAAGTGAAAAAAACTGCAGTCACTAGCAAGATATATGTAAAATGTAAGTCAAATTAGGTTGTGGTTTTTTCATTAACCATCCCTTTCTTAAAATATGCTAATCTGAGCTGATTGAAGATTGATTGATTATGTTTAAATTTTAAAATTTTACAGCATCTTAAACAATTTGAACTTTATATAGAACTGATTTTCTTAAGTTATTATTTTTTTATTCAAACTCATACAGTATATTATAGATTTCTTTTTTAAATATAATTTTGATAATTACAGCTTAGAGTTCATGAAAATAAAAATCCAGTATAACAAATATTAAAGTATTTGATTGGATCAATAAAAAATAAAATAGAAAAATTCTGAAAAATTATATTCAGTTATGTACTCAGTACTTGGCAGGTTCTCGTTTAGCATGAATTACTGCATCAATGTGGCATGGCATGGAGGTGATCAGCCTGTGGTGAATTTCACACTGAAACATTAATTTTAATTATTATTTTTTTTCATATTTCCTTCAAATTCATGATTTTATTTTATGATTTACAGATGAAATACAAAATTTATTTCATCTGGACTTTCGACAGGCCAGTTCTTTTTCTTCTCAGGCGAGGTGTGATGCTTCTTGTGTTGTCATGTGTTGTGTGGCTTGGAATGCAACAAATGTAGTACTGAACTAAGAGAGATAAATATCAAGATATCCATGCTATTTATTGTGTGCCTAGTAGTTTACTCATACTAGAAATGCAAAATTCTAATGTTTTGAGATACTGGATTTTGGATGGTTTTCATGAGCTATATGATATTCTATTTATTAAAATGGACAGTATATACAGTCAGGCTAATACATTTTACAAGCTTTAATTCAAGAAATATTGAATTAAAGGGAATCTTAATGTTTGTAATTATGTTGTGCCTGAATATGGGCCTGTATATGAAAATTACTATAATTGAATCTGAATGGATAATGTCCACACTTTTGTCCGACAACTTTAATTAAAGCTGACTAAAAGTCTTGACTTAGCTCATTTTAAATTTAATGTAGTGATGTACAGAGGACAAATGTTCAAAAACTGACATGACTATATATACAAACATAATATACAGTGGTGGCTAAAATGAAAGTGAAATTCAATGTTTTAATGACATTCTCAATTTAATAACCTTTTTAAAATAATTATGATCAAGATCATAAATCGTATATATTTTTTTATTTTATGCACTTAAATTGCAAATACAATCAATATTTAGTATGAAGTCAAAACCTGCTGGATCCAGAATGGAATAGCGTCAAATAAATATCTGCAGTGTCTCTGGTGCCACTCGCTCAGTCCATGCCTGCTTGATTGCTTCCTGAAGATCATGTACAGAAGTACATCAAGAGGTTTCTTGATGGCTACTGCCTTCTTCACAATTATCGAACAGTTTTCTATTAGGTTTAGGTCTGGAGATGATTCATGGTGAAGAAGCTGAATACTGTTATACAACCATTAGTTATGACTGAGCAAATTGATTGGATAAGAGGCATTCCAGCAGTTGTGATTACAGACTATGCCACCACTGGTACGTTTGTATCACACTACGTCCCAGGTGCTGTACAATCGTTAGATAGGCTAAACACTTTGTCTTGTCTTCAATTTGTTCTGAAATGTTAACTCTGTCCTGTCTAATTCATGCCTAAGTCAAGCTAGAAAGCTTTTAGCTTCTAACATGACAAAATTCCAAATTTCTCTGTAAAATATTTTTACATAATTGCACTCAATATCAGCTAACTGTTGCTCACCAGCTCGGGTAGTTGTGGTTAGTTAGTTCTGAAAGTCATGGAAGATATGTGTTGGCAGAGTGAAATAACTGGAATAAATGAACAAACTTGAGATGGTACTGTTGTGATTTATCCTTTAGTCGTAGGTGTCGGTTGCTAACTGTCGATTGCCAACTCTGCCAGTCTGCTAGAGGATATGTGTTTGGTAGAGCAAAATAACAGGTTAAATAAACAAACAAACCATAATCTGTTGATAATAAATATTGTTTGTGGAACTGTTGTTTAAAAGCAATATGACACTCAAGGTCCACCTTTGTGCCTACAACCACATCACAGCTGTGCTGATAACAGCACTACAGCACGCCCTCTCATGTGATATTGCTTGATACATAACCAGATCTTCACTGGTTTTTCAATTAATAAGCACAGCTCTGCAGCTAGACTAAAACTAATTAAAGAAATCACCTGTTTTGTTTAAAGTGGGGAATTATTTCTTAATACATTTACCCACCAGTGTATATACTCTGATTAGCCATAACATTAACTGCACATGAATTTAATGTATTAACATTACTTGTCAATTATATACAGTACCAGTCAAAAGTTTGGACACACCTTCTAATTCAATGGCTTTATTTCAACTGACTTGTTATATATATTTATATTTATTTTTATATATATATATATTTTTTTAGGTAAAGCAAACTACTTTCACATCATTATTCCTGTGGCTGCTGTGATCGGAACCATTGTTGGAATTGGTTGTTTCTTTGTGATCAGAGGATATAAGTGAGTCTAAATAAAACTAAATATTTTAAGCTGATAAAATGTGCATCATATATTTTTGCATGTTACAGTTATATACACAATTTAGATTGCAAGCATAATTCATTCCGGAACCATGTTTGTATATCAAAACACTTGTATATCAAAGTGAATTTCTTGGTAAGAACTAATGGAAACTATGATGATTTGATCAACAGCACCAAAATGTTCATATGAAAATAATTAATACAAAATATAAAGTAAAAATAAATCAATTATCCTGCACTTTACATTTGAAAAAAACTGGTGGTAGAACTGGTGTTAGACGATGAAAAAAGCATCACGTGGTCACAATGTTATAGTAAACAATATACGCATGAATGGATGTTGACTATATGACTAAGCATGGGAGATTACCCACAATCTCACAGTGCGTGAGAGAAGAACCATTGGCTTTATTGGGATCACGTTATGCTCGGCAGACAAATCGTATATGTACTACAGTACACATATATCAAGACCTTGCTTGTTAAAATTTAAATTAAAAATAAAATTAAATAAATAAATTTTTAATAAAAGTTAAAATTTATTTTTTCATTTTGCTTGTTTTGCAAAACACACACAGACCAAGTTACTTGCAATCTAAGGTTCCACTGTACATTTACATGTGTCTCTCTCACACACACACACACACACGCACACACACACACACGCACACGCACACACACACATACACACACACACGCGCACACACACACACGCACACGCACACACACACACACACACA
>QMIH01000349.1:0-23018 GCA_003987875.1 Clarias batrachus | reverse complement strand
TATATTACATGAAGTATGTAACAGATATTCAACATTAACAGTTCAAAGGAAATTATTGCATGGTCTGTATAAAAAAATTAAGCTTGCCCACCCATACAAACCCACACTACAGCTCTAACTCCTTGGGCATTCCTGATTTTTAGAGCTGTAGTGTATGTATACATACAGTGAAACGTCGGATTGCAAGTGTTCCACAAGACGACCAAAAATCTTTAACAAATTTTGACTTGAAAAGTGAGCAAGTCTTAGTTAATAAGTACCAAGTATCATGAGGCAATGCATGCACTTCTTGTTTTGATGCTGAGAGTCACATAATCACAACTGAGCCAATGGTTTTTCTCTCTCACGTGCTGCGGAATTGTGGGTAATCGTCTCCCCTGCTCCTAGTCCTAGTGCATGTCTCTCACTGATATAATCACAGTGAGAAATGTAATTTAGAGATGGCAGTTCAGGGGAACTGTGGAGGTCAAGATGTCAAGATGAGATCTGGAAGACGAAGAAAACTTTCGGAGAGAACTGCATGTATGCTGGTCAGACATACCTTGAAAAATCCACTATGGAATACCTCAAGATACACAAGCTGAAGGTTTTGAAATGACCATCGCAGTCCCCTGATTTAAACATCATTGAAAATCTGTGGGTAGATCTTAAAAGAGCTGAGCATGCAAGACAACCAAAGAATATTACAGAACTAGAAGCCTTTTGCAAGGAACAATGGGAGAAAATCCCAAGTACAAGAATTACTAGACAAGACATTTAGCTGGCTATAAAAAGTGTTTGCAAGCTATGATATCTGGCAGAGGAGATATATCTGGAAAAGGGACCCATCCGAGCACAATGTTATCTAATGTTTATGATGCCTAACAAATGTTTTTCCTGATTGGTCTCACTAACTGGTGCTTTTCTTATGGCCGCAAAGCTGTTATATCTCAATTCTCTAAGTTCTTAACACATTGTGCTTGCTTTCTTACTTACTTATTTCTTACTTTCACTATTACACATAGCTCTGATTTCTATTAAATTTTTTCCATGCATCTTTACAAAATGCTTAAGTAATCTTGATTCATGATTTCAACATTCCACTAAGTTGTCCTTTAAGTCCTAACTATATAAGTTTTAATACTGTGTCGGACAGATCACAACCCAATGCGAGTAATTAAAAATTTTCTTAATTGTTTTCAGTGCTTGATTCAGCTAAATATTTTGACTCTTTTGAAATGGTGACCCAGTTTTTTAGCCAGGTAGTTTCTCTCTCTTTCTCGCTCCCTCTCCCACTCACGCTTCCTCTCTCTCTCTCTCTCTCTCTCTCTCTCTGTGCATGTGCTGAGTACAAGTCAAGTGTGTGGAAGGCTGTTTGGTGTCTTGCCAAGTTGTGAAAGACTGTGTGTGTTTTTTTCCCCTCACTTTTTTCTTTATTAGTGAATGTTGTTACTGAAAAAATAAAATGTTTATAGTGAGAGAGAGTGAGCGAGACACAATGGCCTCTTTTTGGAATAAAGTCAGGTGTGTTTTGAAGGACGGAGTACAGGTAGCAGTGCAGAGCAGGTAGGGTGTGAGAACATTTACTCTGCCTCACGAAAAGATAAAACTCGTAAGCAAGCTAGTAAAAAATAGAATACGAGTGTGAGGTCCCATCGTCCAGGTTACCCCTCTGTCTCCCCTAGCTAAGTGGTGATCTCAATGTCCCCCCGTTCATTAAAGACGAGCAGATCATGAGGAAGTTCATCAGCTCGATGAAATCAATCTGACTTGGGTGTAAGAATAACAGCGTGAAACAGCGTGATTTTAAATAACCACGAGGAGACATGTAAGGATGGTGACAACAGTTACACTATCTTTGCCACCACGGAGAGACTGAGGTGCTTTGAATGCGGCAAAGCACCTCACCTTGGACATAAAATGCTGAGCCGTCCGCAAAGAGCTGTGTAGTCTGGGCACTCACGGGGCGACTCAGCCAAGATATATACAAGCAGTGGAGACGGACAGTAGCTTGTATCCTGCACACGTATGACCACAGAGTGTCTTTCTCTCTCTCTCTCTCTCTCTCTCTCTCTCTCTCTCTCTCTCTCACACACACACACACACACACACACACACACACACACACACACACAGAACAAATAATGTATTCTCAGCGTTGTTATTAACATTATATTATGTCAATTTTAGAGTCAAAAGGTCTTTTTCTCTACCTTCATTTTGGCCTGAAAAGATGAAAAAATTGCTGCTACTGGATATATTACTTTACGGTACAGTGCATTTCAAACTTAAACACTGTTTATGTATAGCACAACAACATTATGTTGTGAACTAACAAAAATTCTCTAAAACAGGCATCCTGTTTCCAAACACCTGGGCCTGGTCAGTACACATGCCACACATTGTTCATGGCCTAGACAAATCCTGCCTTGTTATCCAGTGTACATTCTCCTATTCATCTTATCCACCTCAAAACCCTTATCGGATAGTATGGTATCAGTATGTTAGCCRTGGATATCCWCTAGTGTTTGACAAWCAAAACCCTAATTCAGTRATTRMAARGTACAGAGGAAGAACCAGCTTATATAATGGGACATATAGGGACTGCAGTCTACTGATAGAGAAACTTAGTCTTTCCCACCATGGAGACAGAATATATGCTTGGATTGACCCTGAAAATGTTGGATGGAGAACTTTCAAGTTTTATGATGTCACCACACTAATTCATGTTGAGTGTAAGTATTACATTCACTTACCATTTATATATTCCATTTTAGTTATGCTGGTTGTTAAAAATGAAACATAAATGTAGTGTTGTCTGACACCTTTCTGCTCTTTCTTTCATTTTGAATGAGGTAGCATCTGCACCAAAGCCCAGTGTTGACATTTCTGGTGGTTGTAAAATTGGGGAACTCATTACAGTGAGATGCAAAACGTATCACACCTGCCCTAGCAAGCCCCCTTCTCTAAATCTGAGTGGGATAGAAACATATACTGGAAATGAGAGATTGGAAAAGCGATTCCTTGATGATGGCAAGTGGGAAATCACATTAATACAAGAAGGGGTTGTTAAGTCTGAAACACAAAAAGTTAAATGTTCTGTTACACACAGTGGTGGCCTCTCTGCATCCACTATCAAAACACATAATACAAAGTGTAAGTAATCTTAAAATGCATTGTTCATAAAACAAACAAAATTTTTTTATTAAAAAATATATTCTCCATGTATAAACTCTCTGTATATCGGTGTTTGTTAGATGTTTGTTTCTGTGAAAATTTGCTAGATTCTCCAAATCAGTGAATGGTATTGCTTGTGATTTAGTTACAATGTACAGGTATTTAGATTACAGAATCCCATGTAGCTTTGCTAAGTATATACAATACTAAACTGTAATGTTGTGTTCGCACATCCAAACTGCATAAGTTTCACTGGATTGTGGACGTTAAGTGATGCATGCCCGAAATTTAAAGATCCAGTCACTTGAAATGGGTGTCAACACTCACACGCACATTCACACACAGCGGGAAACTTTTTCAGTCACCACATACTGTATGAATCCAATAGAACAACTTTGGTATGTGGTATAAAGAGAGATCCACAGTGTTAAAGGCCACCTAGAAAAATCTGCAGATATTCCATGATGCAATCATGTCACCATGCAGCAGAATTTAATGTTTCCAATAACTTTCCAATAACACCATTGAACAAAAACAGTTTATGCTAATCTAAAGGCAAAGGGGAAACCCTGGCCAGTATTAGTATAGAGCTGCTATAATGGTCCTTAGTGAGTGTTCTTAGTGGCAATGAAATTACACTTTTTAATATTAAGATTCACAGTTGGATATAACCCTTTTCTGTAGTACAGAGTTGCGTATAATGCATTACTGTGTAACGCGTCACTGTAATCTAATTACTTTTCCTGATAATGCAGTAATGTAACGCATTGAATTTTAAATGCATGTAATTTGATTTACCAATGCCAATAACATTATGGTACTAGCATTACAATTGTAGTGTTTAAAAATTAAGCAAAATGCATTTAAAAATCACATTTTGCGCGGCAGCATCAGTTAACGAGCATGTGCTTTAATCAATCGTCGGGAGAACGTTGAAGTTTTATATTTGATGTTGTAACGGGTTCACTCTTTTTGTACAGGCGGCACCACGGACACGAGGCAAAGTCTTACAGAAAATACATTTGATTTAGAAAAAATGGGGAAGGAGAAGGGTTAGGGAGGAAGGGAAAAAAGCTGCGGGTTTTTAATGTGGAAAAGGCCCAAGATCCATTAACATTAATTATCGACAGCCGGCCCAACCTGGCGGCCTCGTCCCTTTGCACAGCCAGTAGTAATTTGTAGTACAATGTTAAGATCCTGAGTGGCACAGTGGTGTAGTGGTTAGCACTGTCGCCTTGCTCCTCCAGGGTCCGTGTTCGATTCCCGGCCAGACTCGATTCCCATCTCTGTGTGCATGGAGTTTGCATGTTCTCCCCGTGTTTGGTGGGTTTCCTTCCAAAGTCTTGCAGATAATTTGCGTCCCTATTGCCCGTAGTGTGTATGTAATAGATTGGCACCCTGTCCAGATTGTACCCCGCCTTGTGCCCTAAGCCTCCTGTGATAGGCTCCAGGTCCCGTAACCCTGAATACAGGATAAAGCGGTATAGACGATGAGTGACTGAATGAGTCACTCACTCAATCATAAAGAAATTCAGGGTATTTTTTAAAAGTGCACATACAAAGCAAAAAGAATTAAAAATAAATAGTGTGTATTTACATATAACATTGTAAATTGTAAAACATCTTAATCATCATCATCATCAAGATCCATAAATCTATTTTCTCTACTGTTTATCCTGACTAGAGGCACTAAGAGCTTTTTCAGGGAAGTCAGGACACAAGGCAGGCTACACCCAAGATATGGTTCCAACCAATAACAGGGCACATGTCAATACATGACTTTGGACAGTAGGGGGAAACATGAGAGCTTCAATCCTGGATATGTTAGGTGACAGTCCTGAACAGGCGGCCAGGATACATCCTGATGATGATGCTGATTATGATAATGAAAAAAGAAAGTAGTGTGAGCTTAGATGACCAGCAGTTGCCACCTTACAGTTCCAAATTTAATATKAATATCTGTTTACAGTAAGTTTTGTATGTTATCCCTGTGTTTGCATGGATTACCTTTGAGTGTCTTGTTTCACCCTACTTCCCCAAAACATGCAAGCGTGTAGACTGACTACAATAAATTGTCACTAGGTGTGGGTGACTGTGTACTGCTTCCTAATCAGGATAGAATTACTGGTAACTAAATGTAGATGCATGTGAGCGAGTGAGAATAGAACATATGACAATAGCAGTATGAATAAATGCTTATTTGAGTTATACAGTACAGTATGTTCTGGACTGTCATTCTTTTATGGAACACCTACTGTATATGAAATTGTATACAATAAGTCCCCTACAGACGATCAGTTGAGTTACAAACTTTCAACAAACAGTACAAACATTTGCACATGTTGAATCGCGCATGTTAAATCACATGTCCAGCATACATTGTTATGTGTGTTCAGTCTGCATCCCAGAATATCTGGAATCAAATGTAAAACAACAAAAGTGAAAATAATTGAGAGAATGAATCAAGTTTAAAGGATGGCAGACATTTTTCATTCTTTTAACATGAATCATTCAACCATCTGCATAATTATAAAGAACAAGGACAAGACCATGCAACATTTTAGTTTTATACCGTGTACAGCCAATTGCGTTAGTATCCCAGTACCTACAGTAGACAATGCTTGTTGAATTTACAAACAAATTGGACTTATGAACAAGCTCTCGAAATGGAACTCACTTGTATATTGGGGACTTACTGTATAAAAATATATTCATGGCTAAGGTCATTTCAAAGTTCAAGCAAGTGTACCAGAGCAAAGAATTGTTCTGTAAAAAAAAAAAATTAGAAATGTATTTAAAGTAAACAGTATTAATTCTTTATTTCACCTGAAATAATAGCCAATGTTTTTTTTTTTTTAAGTCACATGTGTCAGATTGTAAACTTCATTGTAAACGTATTTTTTTCCATAATTAATTAATGGATATCACTTTTTCTCAGGTGACATTCACAAACCTGTAATAAGCCCAACCCACGACGTGGCTATAGAAGGGATTGAGAAGAGCTTTACTTGTACTGTGAACCACACATGTCAAAAGGAAAAGCCAAACATAATTTGGAATTACAAGAACATGCCAGTTTCTATTGAAACACAAAAGGGTTTCTCCCACAGTTGTGCAACAGTTTCCACTTTAAAACTGAAAGCATCATGGGATGACCACGGAAAGACATTAACATGCACGTCTCAAACTACAGAGGGAGAAGATTCAGATCAAATTTCTTTAAAAGTCAAAAGTAAGTTAGTTGCATCATTTAATTTCAAGCCCATATACAGTACAGTAGTTAGTACTGTAATTTTCAAGTTCTCTGTTCTACACAGATATATACACTTTATATAGCTAAGGTATGTGATATCGGCATTAGCTAAGGTTGGTTCCAACATATAAAGATTACATATCACAGTACCACTCTCACTTGAGTGTTACAGCCTTATTCCAACATAGATTAAATTCATTATATTTCTCAAAAATCTACAAAAAATAAGTAAGTATCCACAGACACTCAAAATTGAGCTCAGGTGCATCCTGTTTCCACTGATTATCCTTGAGATGTTTCTACAACCTAATTGGAATCCATCTGTGGTAAATTCAATTGATTGGATATGATTTGGAAAGGCACACCTGTCTATATGAGGTTAGAAGTGCATGTCAGAGCACAGACCAAGCCGAGATATTGTTGTATTAAAGCACTGATCTGGGGAAAGGTACAGAAAAAATTTCTGCAGCATTGAAGGTCCCAATGAGCACATTGGCCTCCGTCACCTGTAAATGGGAGAAGTTTGGAATCACCAGGACTTTTCCTAGAGCAGGCAGCCCAGGAACCTGAGCGATCAGGGTAGAAGGGCATTAGTCAGGGAGGTGACTGATAAAAGAGGTCCAGCGTATCTCTGTGGAGACAGAAGAACCTTCCAGAAGAAAAACACATCTTACAGCAACATACTCAAAAAGACTTGATGCTGTAATTGATGCCAAACAGTCTTTAACAAAAAACATCATGTTTTCTCATGGTCTGAGAGTCCTTCAGGTGACTTTCCAGAAGGTTGCTCTTCTCAAACAGTCTTTGCATATTTTTGGGGGGACAGCTTGGGGAGAAGGCACAGTGCAACTTACAGTAGCTCCTCATTGGTGTCCCGTTGCTCCCAGGCCATCTCATGGGTAACAAATAAAAATACTGCATTTTCAAAATTATCCTAGGCATAACTTATTAATGCATTACATGATATAGATTACATAAATAAACATCACCCATCACCAATTGCTATTAAAATCAAAAGCAAATATTATTAAGTCTATTTCATAGACTTACAGTATGAACATAAATAAAATGCTCATTAGTATTTAACGACACAACAATGGAAACAATAGTGACCTTAAATAACTCATCATCTTTTTCAGAGGGGGAAAATTACTTTGTCATTATTCCTGTATCTGCTGTGCTTGGGACCATCATTTTATTTGGAACAGCATGTTATTTTGTGATCAAGAGATACAAGTGAGTCAGTAAGAAAAACACATAGTTAAAAAAAAACACACACACGCGCAAACACACACACACACACACACACACACACACACACACACACACACACACACACACACACACACACACACACACACGGTCTCTGCAAGACTTATTTCTTTCTCTTTTACATCACCATCAGGAGACAGATACAAGAGCTTGAATCTAGAAGTCCAAATTGGTAAGTAATTGATAATGTTACCATTAATTTTAACAATTTGTTTTGTTGGCTAACCAAACAATTAAGCAGGTAATAGTTTTTATATATGTGCACATTTGTACATGCTTTACACAATGTACAGTAACAGTTGATGTTTTTTTTTTTTTTTTTACCTTAGTACAAATCGTGTTACAGCACCTCAGGAGAAAATGTCCTGTCATGGACTGTTCAAAAACTCAAAAGAATGACTTAAATACAATTTTGTTTTTTACTTCTGCAAATATTTTTGTTGTGTACTAAAGACTAATTCATAGATAAAATACCTGTTAAATCTCCACTGAGTACACTGCAGTTTCAATGCATGATTTTTCTACAGAACCTGTTCTGCTATAGACCACACTGCAATTCAATTTATTATTCTAAAAGTAATAGATTGCGTTTTACTTCCTTTTTTCTTTTTCTACACAGGATATTGAGTCGTCTCTCCAGAATGTCTCGCAGGTAAGCATGTATAGGTTTTTCCATACCACTGACAGTAAAGTCAGCATATTTTGATGCCATTCTGAATGTTAATGTCTGTACACTTTTTGTAATAACTGATGTAGATGTTTTACTTTTGTTGTTAACAGGATCCGGTCAGTTGGCCAATTTTATGGATGAGACCAAACCTGATTCCCTCAGAAATAATCTAAGTAGACTCATCTGTTGCATGTTTTTATATTTACTCTTTACAATTAACATCAATTAAAGAACAAGGCTGACTGTTTTTGGTAAACAGATTAAATATAATATACTTAAAATGGAAATAGCATCAATTGTATCTAATTCCAACATTATTAAGTGTGCATGTGTATTGTGACTGTTTTTCTTTGTTTTTTATGGACTCTAATTTACTCAAGAAGTGGTGAGGATATTTTAGTAATCATGATTACAGTCTAATATTAAGCACCTAATATTGAGCACACTCAAATGTACAAAATGTTTTCTTTTTTTTTTTACTATAAGGGCTGTTATAAAAGTAAATCAAAAGTGGTAATAACATTTTTTAAAATTATTATTAATTTACATAGGTCATTCAAAATGCTTATGTTGATAGAATAACTCTTGCCCTATACAAACATACTACTCAACATAGTCTTCATCACAAGTGATGGATTTGTGCCATCCATTGAATCCAACTGTTGATAAATCTCATTTGAAATCTCATTACATGAACAGAACAATCTGCTTTAGGGAGGTAATAGTAACACTTTGTTCTGTCTGTCAGCATCACACTGCCCATTCATTCATTTTTTCATTGCAACTTTGTTTCCTTAAATTCTTAGAACTCTGAACCATCTGTTCAACATAAGTGACAATATTATATTTTTATACTTTTTTCTGTTCCTTTTTTTGTTTGTTCCTCTTTTACTGAAGGAAAAATGAAACTAAGCTCATGACCAACATACTACATACATCATAGACTAAATACAGAATTTTAAAGAATGATTTAATAGCATTATGCAAGGCATCATATCAGAGGAAAGTAAATATTTTTTGAACCACAGTGACTTTTATTGGTTGTCAAATATGAAATTCTCTCATTACTTATACTAAGAACAGCTATTTTGGAAAGAAGACTGGAGCTTTTTAGTATATCTCTTAGAACACAATTATAATGCCTATAATTATAATGCCTGCCCCTAAAGGCCATTAAATATGCAGTCATGTGTATTGGTGCCTCTTGATCACCATGTGCAAGGCTCAGCTTCGATTGCCAGCCAGGGCCCTGAACCCAGCCACTGGATGCAGGGCCTCCTTAGTGTTGGTCTCAAACTGAGATAGAATTGTAGATTAGAATTTAATGGGTTAAATTAAATTTGATGGGAATATTAATCAAAAACAACAGAAAGAAATATAACCTTTGAAATATGTATTGTCTAATGTTATTTGTTTTTACCGCAAACCTGACTATTTATTGTTTACTGCCTTAAGACGCCCCAGAAGAAGGCAAGAGCCTAAAAGGATTCTTGGTGCTAAGTAAGTATATGTATTATACATCTTCATTAGGGTTAAAAAAATGTGTTGAAAGACGGACAGTTAAGACACATCTCTATAAATGACCACTGTCTTCAAGTTGAGACAACCACTGTTTGAATAGGTATGATTTATAGAAATCAAATAGAGAAAATGGAAGTAATATTAGAAGCATGTTTTCTGTGTTGAGTTAGATCTTACTACAAATAATGTTAGCTGTGTGATTTGTTAAAATCCAGCAACTGTAAAGATATTATATAAAATCTGAGTTTTAAAAGGTTGGTCAAATGATAATTTAACCAACTATTTCAACCAATTAACATTTTTTATTTAAAGCCCCAACAATTGTGCAAGCACCATGTCAGGAGCAACAGAATTCTCAAAACCCCACTTTCCATCTCCAAAGAGGTAGAGTACTTTTTTATGCATTATTTTGCACTCTATTATTTCACAATAAGTTCTCCAAAACTAACTCCAAGTTAGAATTGAATGTTGGCTTATTGTGTGTTACTGATTACACATTAGCTACCGAATCATAGCCTTTGTGCATCCTGATCTATTTAAACTATTATCCATGACATTTTAATTTAATTTTATTGTCTCTTTCCATCATTTCCCCAACATTTATTGCCGTATTTACAGCATCCTTACCTGTGTGTAACATGCTACTTTATCGACAGTACTCATAAATATGGCTGCTCTCTTGTTTGCATGTTATATTGTCTGTAGGACCATGCTGCCCTAATTTAAGAATTTATTGTTCGTGTTTTGAATACTTTGTATACTATTATTTACAGTACATTTGACTAATATAACTCAATACCCATTATACACATAATAATCTTTTTATCTGTGAGTAAAACCAAATTTTTTTTATCTGAATCTTTCTTTTCCACCAAATTCTAGAGAAAAAAAAGCCTACAACAAATCTGTGAATGTAAATTTTGGATGCTCAGTCGTAAGTACAGTAACTCTTACACATTTTTCATTTTTATTTGGCTGTTCAAAACAATCATCTACTCTTAATAAATATGTTAATTTCATACTTTATACTTCACACTCCTTAAACTTCATGTTTAATGCTTTCAAAATAAAAGAATTATTAAATAAAAGTTCTAGTAGTTATTATGATAGCATGTTTTACTCTAAATATTGTATTCAATGATTTTTTGGCTGCCATTGTAAAATCTTTAGTGCAGATGACTCTTACAGATTGTAATGTTTTCATTGCTATTTCTTTTCTTTACAGGATGATGATGATGACTACATCAATGTGATTGATGTCAATGCTTATGGGAATATCTGATGACAAAAATACATCTTGTTTTATATGTCCTTTTTACACTTTAGGTGTATTTCTGTTTTAAAAATTATAGCTTCACCAAAAGCCATTTTCTTTTCATTTGTTGGCAATGATACAATGATTTTGTGCATATTGAAAGGCCTGATGCTTCAATTTTACTGACTAGTGATTCATTTAATGATGTTTCTATCAATACACGTATTCCATGAAAAAAAAAAAACATCTAAGCATCAACTGATTTTTTGAAAATGTTAGTAGAAAAATATTTATCTTTATACTTCCCCTATTTGTTTAAAACGAAATTACATATGTTCTTATGATTTCATTATGCTAAAGAAATGCTTGCTTTTCAATACATAAATAAATACATACATCTAAATTTAATTATATTATAAAACAGTTACATTATGTACAATTTAATAGTAACTGTACTGTTAGCATTAACATGTAAAATACGTATTACCAAATTGACCATATTCTTTTATTTAAAGCAAGACACCAGTCTAAAAAGTTGTAATAATTAATTAGTTGTATATATAATTTCATAATAGTAAGGAATTTTTTAATTATTATTAGTTATATAAATTATAATACATAGTTACATAGGTAAGCCAAAAGCTGACATAAATATACCATGTATGTGCAAAGACTGGCATATTGCTCTCTACTATGAAGGATGTGCTGTAACAGAGGAAGATTTTAATGTAAATGTTTCAACTCCGTTTATATGAACCGTCAACAACAAAATGAACTAAAAAACATAATACGGCAATTTTTATTTACAAAGAATGAATAAATATTTTGTCCATTGGTTCTTTGCATCACAAGCATGTTAAAAAGTCCCTTAAATGTCTCAAAAATATTACATTGATTAAACATGACTCCCAAATGCAGCAAAACCTTTCTAGCGATAGCTCAAAGCTTATAAAAGATGAATATGTAGTCATTTTCAACAGCAGCAATTTTTTTATAGACAACCATGTGTACTTGTAAATGATAATTAACCTAAATAATTTGAATTAGTTTTGCTGTCAAACTGCTGACATGACAAACTTTCTTACAAGTTTGTTTGTTTTCCATTTGTTTTAAAGAAATGTTCAATACATGTGATTTTTAATTATAAAAATGCTTGTTTCGTTTTTTATTATCATACATCCCCTATTATCATACATACTCTTGTACAGTTTGAGTCCTGGAATATGTTTGTGCCATCAGGGAAGTAAAAAAAAAAAAAAAACATTCATGTTATAACATGGTCGATCAGTACATTCAGGTAGTCAGGTAGCTGATAACTTTTATTAACACATAATTTTGTTGAGCCTATACCTGACTAATAGTAGCAACACAGATCACTGCTTCCAGTGGCTTGTACAGTGGGCATCGTGCATAATAGTGTATCATTTCCTGCACATTCCAAAATCTGGACACACATTAGCTTTGTCCTTTGCTTCAAGGCCCAATCGTTTTGCTTTCCAGCAAGTGTTTACAGTGTTTACAGTAAGTGATACTGTATTTAGTCTCAAATTTTATTCCAACCACATGTCTTCCACAAAGATACCATTTCACCACCATCCTTCCAGGTTTGAATAATGTGCTGGACAATTAACTGTGGCTGTTTTCTTTGCTTGATACAGGCCAATAATTTGACGCTTGTCACATCCGTGCCACCTCAGCCCTGGGGAGTAAGATCAGGCTCACCGGATTACTGAGCCGACGCTTTTGTCCCCTCCTAATGTGTCTACGAGTGTACTTGTTTTCACTGTTTAACCAAATTAAGTTCACCTGTGTCGTCCCCGTGTGTCTCTCTATTTATTCCGGTCGAACCCGTACACACTTGTCTGTTCTCCATTGTGCACCTTTATGTTTCATGTTTGTGCGTCTAGAAACGCGTTCGTTTCATCTCTCCCCCAGGACTGAGGAGTCTCTGCACGGTGCAGCTGGTCATTGTCAAGGTCAAGGCTGAAGGAAGCTCAGTCTGTTGCCAGTTCTCTTTGGCTGCTTTAAGTTGTTTTCGTGTTTTTGTTGTAACGTTTTGCTACCAGCCCACCTCCASACCCAGCCTGGGGAGGTTTTCTGTGTTTTGTTTGTTTTTCTTGATTTTGTTTTCTTGGACATTGCCTGACTGAAGAAATAAAGACAAAGTACTTGAGTTAACCCTGCGTCTGCGTCCGCCTCTCGTCACACCAGACATGACAACGCTTTTGAAATAAGACTCTTTTTGCCCAGTGTAAGTATTACAGCAAGTAATCCATAATCATACTTTTTACACGAGACCATACATCCCAAATTATGAAGCACTAAAATGTTTATAAATCAAGACTAATAATATGTAACTACTGCAAACAACAGAAAAGAAAAAAAACATACAGTATAACATACAGTATAATAATTAAACCATTTACCAGTGTTCAGTTAGCTTCATATACAGTACAGGATATCATTCACAGCACATTCACACTGTTAAAAATTTATTTATGTTTACTTGTAAAATCATAGTGTAGTTCCCCTTATTAACGGCTTGGTAGTGCACTGTGTCAGAGCAGCCTATCACCCTCAAATGTGTCTCTTTGTGGGACCTGGGCAGCTGTGTTGATAGATGCCTGTAGCAGCTGTCATGTTTGTATTGGAGGCTGGCTTGAGTTTTTGTTATTGAAACACAGTGGTTATTGGTGTTAATATGTAATATGTAAAATGTAATTTGACCTCTGTGGTAAAGTTCATGTGTGCTCACCTTTTAATTACCTCATCCTGAACCCACAATGCCCCCTAAAGAGAAGGACAGCCTATAAACAGGTGCATACAGCAACTCAGACACAGACAGACAATGATGTCATTAGAACCTTAAATGTTCTGTGATTCATCTGGTTCATGGTTACTCACAGCTCTGAAAAATGTGAACTCTTCGGGGCATGGATATTATTAGTCGCTGTCAATTGTAATGGAAATATCACATTTTAACTATGTATTGTTTTGTACTTGTGCCATGTAGACTATAGAAGCTTTAAACTTGTTTGCCGAAGCTTTGAAACACAAGGCCGAGAATAGTACAGAAACAACTTGATTGTAATCGTCCCTGAATAAATGATAAGGTMTGGACATCTGGTCTGGGTCAGATAAAGAGTTGTGAGTTTGAATGTAGGAACATCATGTACGGGGCGTTGATTATGTTAGCAGAGAATTGTGTATAAAAAGGGACGGCTGAGAGAAAGAGATCACCTTTCTCCATGCTGCAATTGGTTGCTGTATGAGACTGGTCCTTCTGCAGAAGTTTAAAATAAAACCTTTGTGACTTTGCTCTTACCCAGTGTATGAATTGCTTGTCTTTATAATATTTACAGAATTTCCACAACACTGTCCATAGATGATAGCTATTTCTTTGTCATTTGCCTTTTATGAGGGTAATCTTAGAGACAACAGCAACTGAAAGCCTGCATGTATGCATGTTAAATTTTAGCACAGGTGATCACATCTCTGCAAAGTGTTTATGACCTTTAATGGTCAAAGCAGAGCATAGAAGAAGCTGTACAGGAAATGCCAGGGTACAGTGCATCCAGAAATCATTTACAGCACTTCCATTTTTCACATTTTGCTATGTTACAGGCTTATTTAAAAATGGATTAAGTTCATTATATTTCTCAAAATTCTACAAACTTGAAAGAAGTTTGTTAGAATTTTTTTGCAAATTTATGAAAAAAAAGAAAAGAAAAATCACATGTACATAAGTATTCACAGCCTTTGCCATGACACGCAGAATTGAGCTCAGGTGCACCCTCTTTCCACTGATTATCCTAGCGATGTTTCTACAACTTGATTGGAATCCACCTGTGCTAAATTAATTTGATTGGATATGATTTGGAAGGACACACACCTGCCTTTATAAGGTCCCACAGTTAAAAGTGCACAACCAACAGTATTGGGTGTAACGCGTTACACCCAATACAAAGTAACGCGTTAGAGTAACTTTTTTGATGTAACACGTAATTTAATGCGTAAGGTCCGACATTCTAATACTCAGTTACTTTTTCAAAAATGTAATCCGTTATTCAGACAATTTATGTAATCCGTGAGCCAGACAGCAGTCATTCCCAATCCATTAGTGTGTGTGTGTGTGTGTGTGTATGTGTGTGTGTGTATGTGTGTGTGTGTGTGCGTGTGTGTGTGTGTGTGAGAAAGCTTTCCCCCAATAACCCACCCCCCCCCTCTGTTATTCCTGCTGTTATACCCCTATCTCACCTATGCTGTTTAACTATACGCGGACCGATGTGCGGAAAGCGCCGTGTAATAATCAGAGCACAAATTAATATTAATATTTTAATTAATAAAGTCCAAGGAATTGTCTCTAGACATCTGAGACAAGATTATATCGAGGCACAGATCTGGGGAGGGGTACTGGCCAAAGTGAGCGACTGGGGGAGAAGGGCCTTAGTCAGGGAGGTTACCAAGAACCCGATGCTAACTCTAAAAGAGCTCCAGTGTTTCTCTGTGGAGAAAGGAGAACCTTCCATAAGAACATCCATCTTTGACGCACTTCACCAATCAGGCCTGTATGGTCGAGTGGCCAGACGGAAGCTCCTCTGTAAAAGGCACATGACAGCCCATCTGGAGTTTTCCAAAAGGCACCTGAAGAACTCTCAGACCGAGAGAAACCATTTCTTTTTTGTTGAAACAATTTGCCACCAATTACAGCCTCAAGTCTTTTTGAGTATAATGCTACAAAATATTATTTCTTCTGGAAGGATGTTTTTTCTTTCATCAGTTGCAGTTCATTTAGAGTTACCAGCTTCAAAAATGACCAATTAACAGCACCTCAGATTATATCCATTATGAAGGCATTACAGAGCATATGTAGCAGACACACCTCAGTGTCAACTGTTTAAAGGAAATTATTGGATATTTTGGGTGCCTTGAGTACTGTTTTACAATGTCGAAAAAAATTAAAATGAGAAAAGATTACTGAACTAGAAGGCGTACAGGAGCATGTGACAAATACAATTTGAATGAGATTTTTTATAGTTGACATTATCACCATATATGGGTCTTTTATTCACAGGCTTAAAACTTAAATCTTACACTTTACTGTACTTTATAATGTTTTATATTCATTTTTAATAAAATATTAATTTCCAGTTTCATTATAATCTGAGTGAGCATAATTAATAAGCCCTTATGACAGCAGTTTATTAGGGGTTCGTTAGAATACTTTAAATTTGTCCTTATGTATTTTAGTATTGTAGGTAAAGTGTAATAAAAAGTAAGCAAATGACTGGCAGTGTTTATACAGAAAGACATTCCCCTTACCTCATAATTATCCCAGGTTTGTTGACGTCAAAAAATCTCAATGTTGTAGATTTATTATTTTAATACTTTAAAGTATGGAAAATACTTGGAAAATATATTGTTTTGATACAAAACATGATTTATGATCAATTAGTTTAATAAAACTCTTCCTAGGCTATATTACATTAGATAACCAGCCTGTTATGGCTTTAATTTCAATACCACAATAATTTATTTTGAAGTTGTGAAGATCTTTTTATTTATTATTAATAATTGTGTCATTGTATTTGGTACAGATGAACCTGACAAACCACATCTGTATGAAGAAGAATCCTTAATGGAGGGAACAGCCGCCATCTTTCAGTGTTCTGTCAAGCACACTTGCCCCACTCATCTTCCAACTATTGAATGGAGTCGTAAAGATGTTAAAACCAGGGTCAGAGGTGTGGGTACAGGGTGTAGGATGTGGAGTCTCTTCTGACCTTCACTGTGACAGAGAAGCATGATCATATAAACATCGCCTGCAAAAAAAAATGCAGTCACTAACAAGATATACATAAAATGTAAGACAACTTACTGTTGTGTGTTCTTCATAAATCATACCTTTCTTACAAATTTCTTATCTGAGCTGATTGAAGAAGAGTATAATATTATTTAGATCATGTTTAACTTTAAATATTTGCAGCATCTCAAAAAACGTATATTGTAAAAACACACATATTAAATTTTTTTAGATGTAAAAAAACAATAAACTCTCATACTGTATATTGTAGATTCCTTTGTATAACCTCTTTTAATTTAATTATGGATAAGCTAATTAAAATAAAAATCCAGTATCACAAAACATTGGAATGCTTGATTAGATTAATAAAAAAATACAAAACATAAATTTTTAAAACATCAGTGTCATGTCATGGAGGCGATCAGCCTGTGGCGATCCTGTTGCTTTGATAACAGCCTTCAGTTTATAGTGTATTCTCTACCACTCTTTCTCCAGACACTGGGATATTGATTTACAGATAAAATGCTAAATTTACTTCTGAAATGAGGACATTAGATGCTTCAGTTAGTTTTCTCCTTAGCCCAGGTATGATACTTCTTACAATCTCTCTTTTTCAGGAGTAGCTTGCTACTTGGAATGCAACGATTGTAAGCCTCATGCTAGTACTGAACTAGACTAAGAAGATTAAGACTAAGACTATTCTATACGACTAGTATGCAATGACTAGAATGCTATAGTCTAATGCTTTGAGATATGCATACAGTCAAGTTCATACATTTTTGAAGTTTTAATTCAAAGGATATTAAATCAGGTATAAAGGTAATCCTTATGTTTGTAACCATGTTAGTTTGCTCTATCATTTATGAGCCTCCAAAATGGGCATGCATATGAAAATTCCTATAATTCCTCAATGGGTAATGCCCACACCTTTTTAAGACACCTTGAATTTAAGCTGGAAGTCTTGACTTTGCTGACTATCTCATTTCAAATTTAATGCAGATGACACATGCCAAAAAACTGACCTGACTGTAAGGTATATACAGTACATACTATATATAGTGGTGGCTAAAAATATTATAATAAAGGTGAAATGTAATTGTTTAATGACATTCTCATTTTATTTTAATAATTATAATCAAGATAATAATAATTTTTTATTGGTCAATCCAGCTGGGCCTTGAGTGAAAAAATGCTTCTTAAAATCATGTACAGAAGACAGCTACTTCTTCACCATTATCCAACAGTTTTCTGTTGGGTTTAGGTCTGGAGATCACCCAGACCATGGCTCTTGAAGCTGAATACTTTTATACAACAGCTAGTTCCGACTGAGCAATCTGACTGGATTAGAAGTATTCCAGTAGTGGTGATTACAGATGGTGACACCACTGGAATGTTTAACTATATGCATCACTCCACGTCCCAGGTGTTCAGCGGTCATTAATTACATTACTGTCGGTCACAGCATAGGTGAAAAAAGGTCAGTATTGAGCACAGAACTGAGAAGAGAGCAGTTACCTGCCAAAATGCACATTCAAAACAAGCCATGGGTGCATTTTAGCAAGAAAAAAAAAATGATGATGAAAAAACTAATGCTATCAAGTTGTTCTGAAAAGTCGCCTCCGTGTTGTTTACACCTAAGCCAAGCTGAMAGCTGACCATCTTATCTGAAAATCACAATAAATTTTTTCATTAAATAATATAATTGTTATTATTGTTTTAAATAATTTTAAACAATAATGACAACAACAAAAGATTGACTTAAAAGTTATGTCCAAATGTTTGACATATTGTTGACATGATCATGGGCTCATAAGGCTCATCTACAGTATACCTGTGGGTCGGACCATCAGCATCCAATCCCACAGAAAAGCCAATTCAACACAACTCCTAAATGCACTGAATGACCAGTTCTGTGCCTTTTAATAATTCACTTTTATTTATGTCAAGAAAATTGCATTTGTATTATTATTCATGTGGTTGCTGTGTTCGAAACTATTGTTTTATCTGGAACAGCTTATTTTTTTGTGATCAAGAGATACAAGTACATCTGAATGAAGTTAAAGATTCCAACCTGATAAGATGTGAATAATATAATACAGTACTGTGTTGCAGTCGCGTGTGCTGCAGTTACAGTATCTAATTATAGATGCAGCTAGGAATTCATTATTCATTTATTTACCTTCAGGGATCTATTTATCCTAGTCATAAATTGAATCCAGAACCAATCATAATAGTTTGAGATATGAATACTCCCATGTACGTGTAAGACTTTGTTGAAATCATTTCTATTTCTTTAACTTCATCAGAATCCAAGAACTGCAAACTAGAATACAAGTGGATAAGTAATTATTTTTTAAAAAGTATTAAATTATTTATTTGTTTTTAACACAAAAATAATAAGTAAACTTGGCTAAGATTGTTATAGTAGAAGTTCTGTTTCTCCAAAGTTCATATTTATAAAATTAAATTCTGTACACGATTGTATATGTTTTACTCAATACACAGTAGCAGGTAATATAAAAAGGGTCTATTCTCTACATTTGTACAAAGCATTTGAAAAATTAAAATAGCTATTTATACACAGCTTGTCATATCTATCTATCTATCTATCTATCTATCTATCTATCTATCTATCTATCTATCTATCTATCTATCTATCTATCTATCTATCTATCTATCTTACACTTTTATTACACTTTATGTTGTTTTAGTCCTTTAATCAACAGTGTCACATCTGGGAAAGGATAAGGAGCAGATCCAGATTCCATCAGAGCTGTTCTAAACAGGCTCATCTGTTGCTTGTTTGTTAATATAATAAACAATATAATATAACATAAATTATCTAATATTTGATTAGTCATATTGGATAAATAGTAAACCATGTATTTTTCTTTAAACTTGAAAATATCTTTATCTCACCATATGCTGTTCTTAAAGACTACATGACATAGAAATTACATGGTAAAATATAGTACTGTATTAGCATCGTTGGACAACACTTATATCCTTTAGATGTTATTAGGCAAATATCATCAGCTGTACCTAACTTCTATCCTTATACAGTATTCTTAAATGTCTTAAATGTAACCTCATGTGCATTTTATTGCTGCTTTTGTTGCTTTCTCATGTTTTGATATGTCTGTGGTTTAAATAACATTACAGACATCATAAACATTACAAAGAAGCAAGATAAAGATTTTTAAATAGATAAAGTCATTTCATCTTACCTTTTACTGTCAAACAAATGTTCATCGCATTAAAGTAATAAAGTGATGATATAGTTGTTGTACCCGATCCCTTTTTATTTATTTTATTATTATTATTATTATTATTTTTTTTTTGCTTTGGATTACCTTTGAGGCCTTTGTCATTGGCTATTCTCAATATTGGAGATATCACCCATTTGTTTGTTGAATGCAGTTGCTACTTCTTCATTTCTTCATTGATTTTTCTTATTAATGGCTTCCATTCCATTTCGTACTTTTCCCCTTGAAGTTATTTCTGAACAACTGCAGATGCATGCTCAGTTAAAAAAAAAAAAAAAAGTGTGGAAGTACAAGTTATTGTAAGGTCCAGTCACACATTTCTCACTGTCTTAATTAAACATTTTGGATTGTAATTGGTCTAAAATAAATATATAATGGCTCAGAAATCTTTTGTTATGTATGTATGAAAGTAGAGTAAAAGTGAGCGTAACTTTTTATTTACAAATGTACACTAGGTTGTTTAAATTACACATATTGGTAAAGTAACTCTTCCTCTATAGAAATGTTCTTCCTCTTTTTTTTTTCTTTTTTTTTTACTGCAGGCAAATAATGGATAACAAGCAGAAGTAACTGGCTATGATTTAATTCTTGGTAGAGAAGCGATGCAGACTGTCTGACATCCACAGAAAGCTACAGAACATCTATGGTGTTGACACTATTGACATAAGTAAAATGTGCACAAATGGATGAAGAAGTCTAAAGAAGGGGAAACCAGCACTGAAGACAAACTTTCACTCTTCATGCTGTATTTGAACCTGCTGCAATTTGCCTTTTAACCTTTTCAAATGTAATCAGAATTATTGTAGTTCACTGTTTCAGCCTTAGAGAGGCAGCAATCATCTCTCAACATGAAAGAGAACTTCAGAGTAGGTTAGAGTGCAAACACAACACAATCATTTACATTCATTTCAATTAATTTCAATAAAAGTTGTAGAGTGTGCCTAAAGGGTCAGAAAAAACACTACCGGACATGGTAATAGGAAGAAACCATAGGAGGAGCCAGATTCAACAGGAAACCCATCCTCATTTGCGTCACAATGGATAGCGTGAATTGTTTGTCATTCTATGTGTTAGGCACATCAATCTTTATTTAGTTCTCCACATAATAGTGTTTGTGAAGTCACAACTTTAGACATCTTGAAACACACACGCACACACACACGCACACAACCACTCTCTCTCTCTCTCTCTCTCTCTCTCTCTCTCTCTCTGTCTCTCTCGCTCACAGGATGCAGCAGTATGCATTTCTGTTTTCTGAAGGACTTCACACTTTGGTTTTAAAAATACACAACTGGGCTGTGGGCAGGACTTTTGCTTGTGCATTCTTTTTTTAAAAGCCAACTGTATATTTGTAGAGCAGTAGCAGTCTGTCACTCAAGAGATGTGAGAATAGGTTTTCAACATCTAACAACTAAAGTGTAAGTAGTTTTTTCCTCTACTTATTATATAATTATATAATCTCTTTCTAAACAATCTTTGCATCGCTGCAATTTTATATTTTATTTTGTGCATATGCAGACACATAACATTTTATTTTAAATTTGATTATTTATTATCACTGCCTGGATGAAAAAGAAAAAAATCACACACACCAATATTTTGTTGCACTGCCAATTCATGTGTGAATCATTGTTGTCCTGGAATTTGCACATGACATCAGGGAAGAAAAGAAATCAGTTGATTTGATACCCTGCTTGTTCAGTACATTCAGATAATCAGCTGACTTCATGTTATTGCCACATAATTGCAAATACCTGCAAAGTTTAGACTTGATTAATGAAGTGTCACTTATGGCTATACAGGTACAGCTATTTAATCTCAATCCTGTGAGTTTTTGTCTCATTGTATGTGTGGCTCTAACGTTTGCTATGAAACATAGCTGTGATTTCAGCTGTCAATACACTAGAGTAAAAAATTTGATCATTTATATTGTTTTCCAGACAATATTCTTTCATGAATTTTACAATTTGGTTTTAATAATAAGTTAGACAGATCTTAACTTGATGCTCTGCTTGAAGCAAGCCATTAAATTGACCCTTCTGAAACACAGTAACATCATTTCCTTGACCACAGGATAGTTAGTGTAAATGAAGTAAAAATCATGGCAGCTGAAGAATATTAATCACTGCAGTAATTATACAGTTGAAGGTACTTAAGCATTTGTTTATTGAAATCAAATGGTGTGGTTTTTTTTTGGCTAGGTAAGGTATATAATACATTCTGTTCACCATTAAGTTTCCCTAAAAAGCTCTATTAATTGCAATAAGCAGTTTATCAGGACAAATGATAGTTAATACAGACTGAAATATTAGTGCATATCTTTTGTAAGCAGACTTTCATTTTGCAGCCACATTAACATGAAAATGATTATTGAATAATTGAGTCTTGATTGTTCAAGGTTCTCAGAAATCTTAGGAATGTCTAATCATATTGAAACCAAGATCTTATCTAAATATAGGTTTTAGAAGGTGTTTTTATTTTTTTATTTATATAAATGAATGATTTTCGACGAAACCCAGAGGAGACAGCAGGTGTTTCCTGTAGCACAATATTTTAATGGAATCCCCCTTTTTGAAGACACATACAGTATTCTGAGATTTAATCCTATAATCAATAATATTCCACATATTCAAAGGTAAGAAACAGTATGTGAACCTTTTGGAATTTCATTTTCTGCATTAATTTGTCATAACATGACCTGATCTAAACCAAGAATAGGGACAAACATAATGTGCCTAAAATAACACACACACACACACACGCACACGCACACACACATGCGCGCACACACACACACACACACACACACACACACACACACA
>QMIH01000348.1:472049-489772 GCA_003987875.1 Clarias batrachus | reverse complement strand
GTTAAAAGCGCTATATAAATAAAATTGACTTGACTTGACACTCTGGAACAGGGCAAGTCTGTACTCATCAGACCACAGGACCTTTCGATAATGATCCACATTCCTAACAAAGTGAAGCCTTGTTTTCCAATTAGCCTTAGGGATGACTCTACACAGTCGATTATTCCCAGTCCATTGAATCCTCTTGTGTAAATGTGTACACAACTATGATTTTATTTCAGCAAATGTTTAAGTGATCTTCCATCACACTACATTTCTTACTTAAAAATGATGGTTCAAACACTATCCTTTCAGGTTTTAATAATGTGTTGGGCAGTTCCATCATAAGCGGTACCTTATAAGGTGTTTTAGCGTCCATCTTCTCCCAGTGAGCAGGTACAGATGTAGCCTGGTCTGCACATTTGCATCTATTTCATTAGAAAAACAGGAGTTTCACTTTCATTTCATGATAAATGTAACACACAAGATGAAGTCATCAAGCAAGCAAGAGTAGACAAGCTTTAATTAAAAAAAAAAATGCAAATGCACAGACCTGATTTTCTGCTTAGTGAATAAAGAACGTTTTAATTTTTGTGTATGTCCTGTCCTTAGGTTTGTCCTCTGGAACCCTGATATTAGTAAATCTAAATGTTATTATTCGTTTTTTATAACTTCATATAAATAAGTTTGAATTGATTTAGCATTAATCACTACAAGAGATACAATTTTAATTTATTCTTAAACATACTTATGGTCTACAAAATTACTTTTAAGTATCAACCTGAGAAGTGACATTACCACAAAAATCTATTTCGAAGATCCCTGCTGCTGTGTTGATGTTAATAACTCCATATGGGTTTTTAGCAAAAAACATTTCCAGTTCTGAGCTGCTGATGGGGTTCACCGGATCATCCTGTAAAGGATTTTTTTTTTTCTCATGAAAACAGCAAGGAGAAAGCTTTGGAATAGTAATAAAATGAGATAATACCTCAATTCTCTGCCAAACACCACTCTCTGCTTGATAGAACCAGTACCAAGGATAATTAGAAGTGTCCCTAAGTTCAGTGTCATCATCCTGTCCTCCACAACCAGCAAACATGATGGTGTTAAATAATTAAAAATACCCTATAAAACTTGAGGTAGCACTTTCTGCAGTTAGTCAAGCTTAACTGGTTCAGGTGACACAGGAAAGAGAGAAAGGAACAGACACTCCTGTAGTGACATCACTGGTGGGAGGGAACATTTATTGCAGACATCAGCTGTGCGTTTTCCAGCCTAAACCACCTAAACCATGTAACAGAAGTTTCCTTTAAAAAACGATTGTTTTTCTATACATACAGTGAAAAAGTATTTGCTTTTTTTTTGGCAAATTTGTCACACTTAAATGATTGAGGTAATCCAAAAAAACAAAAAAAAAAACAAAGTAATAATACACATAAATAAGCTGAAGTCAATCTTCAAGGAACAACGGTGACACGATCAGAGTATGACATCCCAGTATGCATCACCTCACAGTCACTAGTGGGGCAAAAGCACAGGCTCAACCTACAAGCACCTTCTGCGACAGAGAATCGCAACCTCAAAGTTCCGACCCCTTGGTAAGTACAGTATAAGGTAACAGTATAGGTTCAGTGCATAAAATGCTGAGTGTAAGTCAAGAAACTGCAGGCAGTAACATGAGACAGGGAAGCACATCGGCTGCTGGTCTCCTCAGGAAGGGACGCTGATTATTGCTTGGATTGCTGTGTTACTTACTATTTAAATTACTATAGTGCACAATACGATAGAGAAACAGTAACTTTTGTTATGCTATAATAATATAATATAATATAATATACACTAAAAAAAGTGTAGTTCCCATGTATTCACAGAAAATGTAACATGTTGGCGTGCATTACATGTTTGCTTAAACCATTTATGGAATAGTACAGTATGTGATAAGCTTATTTAAATAATTTTGTGGTTGTATTTGTTCACATTTGTTTGCAAAAGATGTTTTTGCATCTTTGCGTTTTTTTTATTTAAGGTTATCGACCACTCTAGCTGAATCCACTTTGTACAATTGTTGTGAAACCTGCAAAGCTGTCAGACACAAAAATTAAAAAGTGATTCTGGAGTTGATCCCTGTGTCCCGTCATTTGCTAATTTTTTGTTTGTTTGTTTGTTTCGAGTTAGAAGTTGTTGATGTGCAAATTCCCCGATAACCTTTGAAAAGGTTGATTTCACTTATTAAGGAAAAAAAGCTCTCCAAACCTACCTGGCCCGATGTGAAAAAGTAATCCACCCAAAGTGGATTACTTTTTCAAAAATCAATGAACTGTGATTTTTGGAAAGCTGAGTTAAATTTCATGTCACATCCAGGCCTGATTACTGCCAAACCTCTTGAATCAAGAAATCACTTAAATAGAAATTCATCTTTAACCACTTAAAGAAATTCAAGGAACAAAATAAATGACATTATAAAAGTCTGGAAGGGGTTACAAAGCCCTTTCTACTGTCAGAAAAATAAGGAAATTAACTATTTACATTTGTTTAGATAACTATTTAGATGCATTGTCTGAATTTTGTATTTAATTTACTTGTTTTTTTTTTGCTTTGCTTAAATACAGTTTGACTTAGCAGAGAATGTGGTGATAACCACGTGCAGACATGTGAACCAGCTCGAGAGGTGTGCAGTGCAGCCTGGAAGCCTATTTCCTTTTGCAGCAGGTTCAGTCATTCACCCACACATTAATCCATTCATAAATTCATACATTTACTTCTTGGATTTTATCCCCAATCCATTTTTCTACAGGATTTTTTTCTACTTTGAAATAATAGTACAAAAACACAAAAAGAAAGATTTTGAAAATCTTTATTTCTTTAATATTTGAGGTAGGACTTGCCTGAATTAATACATACTTAATCATATTCAAGTCCTGGTCATAAAAAGATAAACCACAACTACAGTAGTGTTATATTTCAACACCAAGTGCCATTTGATGGCATTAAGCCTCCTGTTCAATGTGTCTATTTTGCCCCCATGTGGACTCCAGTACATAAGATGGGCTTCTGTGCTGCTCACTGCCTATGTGATGGGATAGCCACTGAGGTGGACTTCAGCTTCGAGCCATTTTCACACAGTTATATAACTATGAGGAATTAGTAGAGGTTGATCAGTATGGATTTTGTTATTGCAAAAGATGCCGATCTTTAGAAATCAGGGCAGCTATTGTGATGATTTACACATTTACTGTATTTAAGTTTATATTTAAAAACTGAGTTCAAAATTGTAATTTCTTGTATGTACACTTTGACTTAAATTTAAAAGTTGCACACGAAAATTAACATTTATATCTGCCACATTATGAAAGCCCAGTTTGCGCTCTACAGTATGTAAATAAGTGTAATGTATTAGCTACAACATTGGAAAAGATTGTAAATTTATGCAAAATTTTTAATTAGTCTAGTTACAAATTCGATGAAAAATTACAAATTAGTAGTCTAATCCGTAAACCCCTGGTAATTAGTGGGTATTTTTGTCTCTTGCTATCACTTTAAACCTCACTCGTATTTCTTTTACCTATTCCCTGTTTAAAGTAATTTATCTTTTTTGTCCAAATTTCTCTGCTGATTATAGACACAGCAAAGCTTCTCTGTCTCTCTATCATTCCTAAACTGCACCTCATTCCCCAATTATTTAATCTTTCTTTAAGAATTATACTGTATTGTACTCAGTTATTTTAAAAAACTATTTGAGATAATCCAATTAAAGGTAATAATCTATCAGCTGTCACAGTTTCCCTTGATCTCCTTTGTAAAAAATATAATGTAAAAAAAAAAAAAAAACAGTAAAATTTTTATTTATTTATTTATTTATTTATTGCTCTCTATTAAATGATTACCTTGGGCTATTACACACACTTAATTTTTCTTTTTCTCATATAAATGTTCACTTTGTCCTGTCTTCCTTTCCACATCCTCTGCTTTATGGTTTGCTTCTGATTTAATATTTACTTAAGGAAAATTCAATAATCTTTTTGCACAGTGACATTTGTAGGAGGAATTTTTGTGTTGGGTTTACTGCTCACCACATGGGCTTAGATCACGTACTAGTGGTCAGAGTACTTGAAGGTGGTGTTGAGCCGTGGGCGCATGTTGGGGGGGGGCCGTACTTATTGGAGACAGACCTGGAAGAGATCTTTGAGGATCTTATCCAGATGGTTCTGTCCACATATAAGGAGGAGTTACTTAAACCCGACATTGAGTTTAAGACTTTGACTGAAGTTAAATGCTGACAATCCTTCAGATCAGGGATTGTGCAGGTGCATATGATGTGAAGAAAAAAAAAATTCTTAAAAATTATTTTAAGAATTTGTCTTTGAAATGAGCCATACAATGTGGAACCCACATTGTTTAAGGATGACTGGTCAGAGACAAATGCAGTTATTTAGTTTCTAATCATTACTAATCAAGTGTTAAAAAGTAGAGTTGCAACTGTTAGCTGCTTATTTGGATCATTGTAAATAAGAAATCTAATTATCTAATCACGTATCCAGTTTTAAAAAATCTAAAGAATAAATCTAAATTAATTAACATACTTTTTCATTAAAGCAAATAATTATAATGAAGCTAAACGACCAAATTTTGTTCTTACCTTCTATATCCAAAAATCAACAGACCAGTAATGTCTTCCATGAATATTTTCTCACCCTATAACTCACCATACTCCAGCACGTACTCCGGATATATCTGGTTAGAATTAAAAATAACAAAAGTTGTGGGATATAAAGTACTGTCGACACAGCTGTCATGTACATTTTCAATTTGATCACCATCAGGTTTGCAGAAACCCTGTTGCCCAATTCGGTAATTCCCAACAATCACACGAGCAAGGAACATTATTCGTGTCTCATTTGTGTGTCCCTGGCTTCGGAACCTGCTGTACATGTCTGCGGAGGATGCATGTATGGAAAAGTATGTACCTAGAAGAAAATTCATTCTTTTGTAAACTTTTGTAAACAACTGGATGTGATAGGAGGACAACAAAATATCAAAACCGACGTACCTTTGCCATAGAGGTGAACAGACCCCACTGACTCAGATATTCTGCAGTCAAAATTGTATAAGCAAATACTATCCACATTGTTCTTGTCTGTTCCATGGAAAAGCCTTCGTTCTTCAATGTATGACTGACCTTTTAACCTCATCAGCTGGGATTTTTTCCTAAAAAGGAAAAGGGTGAATACATTGAGAACATTGAATGAATACACTGGTAGTAAAATATTTCAACATACTATACTGTCTCCATCTACCTCATAATATATATACATCTATGGTGTCTATCGTAAGCTAAGCTGATGATATCACAATGGTCCTATAAATGGCATATATTATTAATAGATCATGATTTTTGTATTTGTTTTGTATATGTTTAACCAGTTATTTTGCTCTGCCTTGTGTTAGAATTTTGTTAGTTTTGTATCCCACATTAGCTGTGAACAGAGCAACTCAGACAGTTCAGTGGTGTTGGTTAAAATGACATAACATTATCAGATCTGTTTTCCTGCTGAAAGTGCTTTCCTGATTGGCTTTGAATGTAAGTTGACAGGCAGCTCCTCCCACCCTCTTTCCAGTACTGTGGACTGTATTAGCCTACTTTCACCCACGCTGATGAAGAACAGTTCTCCCTACCAACTTGCAACTTTAAGGTTTAGAATTGCTGAATTGAGAGCAAGAAATATGCATGGTGCTCCAGGATCTGAATTAAGAAACACTATTATTAAATAGTAGAACATAAAAATATAATGAAAATCTGTTTATAAACAAGTATGCGAAAATCTGACCAATACAGTACCTACCTGCAGTACAGCTCCCAAAGGTCAACATTCTGTATTCTGTAGATATATTTCAGAGGTTGCAGCAGAAGACCAGTTTCTCGCACATACTTTTCTACTTCCTTAAACTCACTTGTTTGCCTGTCCACAGTAAAAGCCTTAAAAAGAAGAGAGATAATAGATTAATCATTTTAAGGAATTTTATGCATTATTATCAAACTGCATTTAGTATAGCAATTGACTAATCAGTAATAATTGCAAAATTATATAAAATATACTGCCAAGTCAAAAAAAAAAAAGTCAAACACTAATATTTTATTGGACTGCCTTTTGCTTTGATTATGGCACACATTTGTTGATAAGCCTATCGGAATGTGTGACATCACATAAGTCTATGTGATGTCACAATATTTATTTCTGTCCAGAGTTGCATTCATTTTCTCCAAGATTCTGACGTGATGATGGGATAAGATACTGATGTGATGATGGGAGAGTTGGAGTGCCATCCAATCCATTGCAGGGAACACACACATCAAGAGCAATTTGGAAACACCAATTAAACTAATTCGCATGTCTTTGGGAGGAAACCCACCAAGCACAGGGAGAACAAGCATGCACACTATGCACATAAACCCGAAGCAGGAAATGAACCCTCAACCCTGGAGGTGCAAGCCACTACACCACCATGCCACCCTCAACTAACTATTATGGAATATGCTTATGCCGTCAGGGAATTTAAAATAAATTAATGGGGAATAAAATGGTTATTCTGTATATTCTGTTAGGCAACTGACCACATTTTTTAGGCACATACTGTACCATTGCTGAACCCAGATCTGACCAACAGAAACAACCACAGACCATAACTCTGCCCCACAGGCTTGTACAGTATGTAAAGGGCACAATGGCTGCTTCACTTTATCCACCTCTTCCTACCCTATGTGCCCATCACTCTGGAACAGGGTAAATCTGTACTCATCAGACCACAGGACCCTTCTACAATGATCCACAATCCTAGCAAATTGAAGCCTTGTTTCCCAATTAGCCTTAGAGATGACTCTACACAGCCGATTATTCCCAGTCCATTGAATTATCTTCATCATGTGCATGGGTAAATGTGTAAACAACTATGATTTGATTTTAGCAAACGTTTAAGTGATCTTCCATCACACTACATTTCTTCCTTAAAAATGATGGTTCAAACACTATCCTTTCAGGTTTTAATAATGTGTTGGGAAGTTCTTGCTACAATTTTAGTAGTTACAGTAATCTCTGCAGTACACAGGCTTGTACAGTATGTAAAGTTGTTTTCTTTGCGAGTGCAGGTAAAAATCTGACTATTCTCATCCTGATAACCAGGATATGTCTTGGCATAGTTGTCTGATTTTAAGAAATGAGAAGCTACTCACTGCATCAGTATGGATTAATAACTGGTTGCCATCTGAAACATAGTGATCACTGTAGTAAGTATCCAGTGAAAGGCTCTCACCTATTTGCTTAGTTAGATTTAGGATTTTTTTCCTTTGGGTGGGCAGTGCATATTTGATTATGGAGGGTAATCACATGGGAAGTTCCAAGTGATACTGTATATATGTAAAGGTGTTTCAATGAACCCATTTACAACCCCCAGGTGTGGAATAAATTCCCCAGACATCTATTTGTACGAAATGAATCTATTAGTGTGGTGATGCAGTTTTTCTGTTGAGCACAGCAGTGATACAAGTATAATTCTCTGAGCACTAGTTCCAAATATACAGTATACATGTTTTACACAACCATGCATACACACATAAGAAAATTAGTATATCATTTCTGAACACTAGAGGCAGAAATTTCTTATATAAAGTACTGTAAATATTAATAGTATAATTGTAAATTATGTTATGTTCTTGAAGCTTTGACAAATTTCTTGATCATTAACCCATAATCAATCATTAAATCATACTTAAAACTGTGTTTATTGAAATGGTGGAGTATATCATTTACACAGGCACAAACACTTGGTGCCATTTATAAGAATATGAAAAAAATAAATGTCAATGCATAAGCCAAACACGGGAAACATAACATAAAATTTCCTCTGGGTTTTTTTGAGATAGTAATTGTCTTTGTGCCTTATGTATGTATTTTGATAAATGCCAATCACCCATAACCATACAAATGACAAACAGCAGAACCTTGGATTACGAGCATAATTCGTCACGGAAGCGGGCTCGTATTCCAAAAACACTCGTAAACCAAATAGACTTTTCCCATAAGAAATAATGAAAACTCAAATTATTCGTTCTACAGGACAAAACAATAAATACATAAAAATAATTAATACAACTTATAAAGTAAAAATAAAACAAATTAACCTGCAGTTAACATTTTAAAAAAGTAAGAATAAATCCAGACAGACAAGTGTTTCCGTTTGTGCACGCAGACGCCGTGTATTTGTATGCGTGTGTGTGTGGAATTAGCCCCTCGCCTCGTCTTAAACAGTAAAACTCCTTCTCCCTCCCACACCTCGCTTTTTAAGTTTCACAACTAACATACACAATGCAAACACTGTTAATGGGAAAAAATTTCTCTCTCTAATGATACTCGCATGAGCAGACTCGGAATCACTACTGTAAAGTAAAAAATAATAAATGAACCAGCACCTTACCTTTGCAAAGAATCGCGGCAGAGCTGAGTTTTCTGTGTAAATAAAGTGCAGTTGCAACTGAAGACTCACAGAATGAGTCTGTGTGCGTGTGTGTGTGTCAGCACGTATGCGCACACATGCACCTACAAAGTACGAGCACTAAGAGCAGCAAGGGAGACGATTACCCATAATTCCCCCTGCGCAAGAGAGAAAAATCATTGACTTAGTTGTGATCACATGCCGCTCGGTGGCAAAATAAGAGTCGCATGCGTGATCCGGCGCTCGTAAACTAATACTTGCACGGTTTCGGATTAAAAATCTTTGCTCGGTTTGCGGAACACTCGTAAAAACATGTTACTCGCAATCCGAGGTTCCACTGTAATTTCATGATATCCAGAAGCAAAAAATTTGAGCCAAATTATGGAAAACATGTCATTTCCTAGTGATCAAGCATTAATTAAAACTTCTCTCTATCATTTGGCCATTTTTGTGTGCCCTAAAGGGATTCCTAAGCTAGGTAAAATGTCTAGTTTGCTTTTCCATCATAAGCGGTACCTTATAAGGTGTTTTAGCATCCATCTTCTCCCAGTGAGCAGGTACAGGAGGATCCTGGTCTGCACATTTGCATCTATTTCATTAGAAAAACAGGAGTTTCACTTTCATTTCATGATAAAGGTAACACACAAGTAAGTAAGACTAGTCAAGCTTTAATTAAAAGAAAATGTAACTGCACAGACCTGTTTTTATGCTTGGTGTATAAAGAACGTTCTAATTTTTGTGTCCGTCCTGTCCTTAGGTTGGTCTTCTGGAACACTGATTTTAGTAAATCTAAATGTTATTCTTTTTTTTAGAAAAGAAATCATGCAAATAGCCTTCACTGATTTAGTATAACTATGCTAAAAGCAACAATTATCATTTATTCTTAAACATATATGGTTCACAAAAGTACTTTTAAAAAGTATCAACCTGAGAAGTGACATTACCACAAAAATCAATTTTGAAGATCCCTGCTGCTGAGTTGATGTTAATAACTCCATATGGGTTTTTAGTAAACAACATTTCCAGTTCTGAGCTGTTGATGGGGTTCACCGGATCATCCTGTAAAGGATTTTTTTTTCCCCATGAAAGCAGGTAGGAGAAAGCTTTGGAATAGTAATTAAATGAGATAATACCTCAGTTCTCTGCCAAACACCACTCTCTGCTTGATAGAACCAGTACCAAAGATAATTAGAAGTGTTCCTAGGTTCAGTGTTATAATCCTGTCCTCCACAACCAGCAAACATGGTGACTAAATAACAAATTCCCTATAAAATTACAGGTAGCACTCAAATTTCTAACTTTCTGCAGTTAGTCAAGCTTAACTGGTTCAGGTGACACAGGTAAGAGAGAAAGGAACAGACACTCCTGTAGTGTATTCATCTGTGTTTTCCAGCCTAAACCACCTAAACCATGTAATAGAGGTTTCCTTTAAAAACTGTTGTTTTTTCTATATATACACAGTGCTGTGAAAAAGTATTTGCTGATTTATTTATTTATGCAAATTTGTCACACTTATGATTGGGAAAATCAAATAAAAAACAAAAAGTAATAATAAAGAAGTGATTCCGGAGTTGATCCCTGCGTCCTCTGTAATTGGCTAATTGCTTTTTTCGAGTTAGAAGCAGAAGTTGATGTTCCCAGATAACTTGACAAATACAAAAACATTTTGAAGGATGATTTCATTTATTAAGGGGAAAAATCTGTCCAAACCTACCTGGCCCTATGTGAAAAAGTAATCCACCAAAAGTAATCCAAATCAATAAACTGATTTTTGGAAAGCGGAGTTAAATTTCACATGCCACACCCAGGGCTGATTACTGCCAAACACTTTGAATCAGGATAATCACTTAAATAGAACCTGTCCGATTGTCTACATAAGCAACACAAACTAAATAAATTCAAAAACAGATGAGAAACAAAATAATTGACATGCATCAGTCTGGAAGGGGCAACAAAGCTAAGGCTTTGGAACTCCAGCAACCATGGTGAGAGCCATTATCCACAAATGACGAAACCTTGGAATGATGGTGAACCTTCCTAAGAGTGGCCAGACTATTAAAATGACTGAGACCATTACCATAACTGAGAAAATTACCATGAGCACAACAACTCCTCATCTAGGAGCTCAAACAAGAACCCAGAACAACATGTAAAGAACTAGAGACCTCACTTGCCTCCAATTAAGGCCAGTGATCATGATTGAAGAACAAGAAAGCGAAGGGGCAATAATGGCTTTGATGGGAGACCAAAAATAACACAAATGCTTGTCTCACATTTGCCAATACTCACCTAGATTAAGCCCAAGACTTTTGGGTTTCCATAATTGATGGAATCAGGAATTCTGCTCTCTACCGAAAAATCCTGAAGTAGATCCAAATCACAACAGTATGTCCACATCTGATCGGCTTAAAAAACAAATTATTATTAAAATATTTTTTTAGTGGCCTAATTAAAGCCCAGACTCAAGTCAGATATAGATTGCCTTAAACAGATTGTTAATGCTCATCACCACCACCCTCCATGAAAACATCATTTAAAAATTGTATTTTGTGTTTAGTATAATATGCACAATATTACATTTTTATTTTCTGAATCACTTAAATGGGACAAATATGCAAAGATTTATAATAATTAGGGGCAAATAATTTTCAAATTAACTGTACATATATTGTGAATGACAGTTCATAGTCTGATGATTATACTAGTATATCTGTAAAGTCCTCAAGATTTGGGATTAATCGATCACTATTCGAAAAAAAAAAATCTGTTAAGAGGCTAGGAAAACTGACATGCATTGCCACACAGTAAAAAATGAATGAGGCGCAGAAGAGACAAAAATTCAATTTGGGAATTTCCCTGTTTAGTTTACAGGTGATTTACTCGAGTCCAGCAGACCTAATAGAGTAAGCAGTCTTAACTGAATTTACTTACATCCAATACTGGGATCTCTTTACAATATAAGCATGCCTTGAATTCTTTGTTAAAGAAAAATACCTAAATGTAAAAATTACCTTTTAAACTGTATGTTTAGTGAATTAAAAAAAATCAAATCAGAATTAAAAATTTTTATTTGTATTCTACTTGAATTTGTTTACTCATTTCTGGATCAGAAATGAAGAGGTCATTCATGTTGTAGTAACGTTCAGCCAACAGATTATTAACTGAAGCTACAAAATCGAGAGATCTTTTTGGGACGGTGTTGGGTTATAAGCCAGTGTTCTATCGGTTTTCAGTACCGGTAGAAAAACCAGATATTTATACCGGTCTGTCGTACATTATCCAAATGGACATAAGACTGCAAATACTCAGTTTTAACATGGGCAGCATATTCTGACACATGACAGTACTTCATCAGAATGTAATTCCCATAGTTTTTAAATGGGTACAAACGATTAAAAAAAAAAGAATCACTCCAATCCTTCAATTCACAGGTCAACTGTTATATGAACTGTCTGAATCAAATAAAATCAATTAAAAGCACAAAACTATGAAATACCTCAGTAAATTCGCACATGAATGATTTTAAGCATGACGTATTTTTACTGCGCATGTGTAACGGTTACTGCTTGCCGGACAATAGAGAGACAAGATAGCAGAGGAAATGGTGATCAAGAGACTTTAATGAGAACACAACAGGGAACTAAAGGAACAGACATGAACTTTAAACACAAGATAAACTAAACATGACAGACTAACCAGACTAGACATTACAGACAGACAGACAGACTGGGAGACATGGAGCCAAGGAGAACACTGAGCTAGGAACAACACAGAGCTTGGAAGAACACAGAGCTTGGAAGAACACAGAGCTTGGAAGAACACAGAGCTTGGAAGAACACAGAGCTTGGAAGAACACAGAGCTTGGAAGAACACAGAGCTTGGAAGAACACAGAGCTTGGAAGAACACAGAGCTTGGAAGAACACAGAGCTTGGAAGAACACAGAGCTTGGAAGAACACAGAGCTTGGAAGAACACAGAGCTTGGAAGAACACAGAGCTTGGAAGAACACAGAGCTTGGAANAAGAACAAAGCTATTGAGAACATACCAGACAAACAGTAACCCTACATAAACAGATGCAAGACAAGGACAAGACAGAACTGAGGAACATTTATAATCAAACTAATTAGCAACCTCAGTTCAGGTGAGCAGGCCATCACCTGACTGAGGTGCATTCTGGGGTTTTTGAGTCCAAACTACAAATGAAAAACAAACACACAAAATGGAGTCAGTGGGCGCTTTGGCGCCCTCTGGTGGTCCCCTGTGACAGCATGTGCAGAAAGGCTGGGATGGAAATAACGAGTAGGATGAATTGATAGAACACCCCGGGAGAGCAAAAATGACAAACATAAATAATTAAATAAACGTGAATTAGACTAATAATAATAATAATAATAATAATAATAATAATAATAAAAGAAAGTGACCAAAGAAATAAAGGTGCACCACAACCAAATAAAAAAGTAAACAATTTTTACAAAATATATACAATAAACTGTAGGTGTATATGTGTGTGCGTGTGAGTATATAAATGTCCAGAGTCCGAGAGGCTGACGACGGAGAGTGAGAAGTCCGACCAATGTGTCCAGTCGAAGATAATCCTTTGAACTGAAAAAATCTTCATAAGAAAGTGATCCTCGGCAATCTCTCCTAACTCGCGTCACCAATAAAGAGTACCACCGATGGTCCACCATTACTATTCCTCCCTCTCGCGCTTTCCCGGTTGTCCTTTAAAGCCAGGCAGGTCAGGTGACCTCTTGCGTCACTTCTGACCTCTTGCGTCACCTGTCCTCTGGCAACCGGGAAATGTAGTTTGTGAGCGGGGAGTCAGGCACCAAAACACAGTCCTTGGGACACACAACCGTACGGGTCTTTATATATAAAAGCACAGTTGTTTTTTTTTTAATCAGCCTCTTTCTTATATATAAAAAAAACCCTTATGTGGCTGCGCTACAATGCAAGAAAGAACATTTTGTGTGTTGTGTGTTTTGTGTTACACACAATTGTATAAAATACATGTCCCAAAATCTGTTGTCTTCATTATGACCTATTTCAAGTGTACCCTTCTATATACATGGCTAGAAGTGAAAATTTAAAGAAATTTCAGATTTTTAAAGAGGCCACAGTGTTGATCAGAGGGTAGAATTCCCCAGAGACAATTTGTTAGGACTCTTGAAGTAGCCTTTTCTTCCCTAAACAGGAGTATAGTCTGAAACTGAAAAAAAAATATCACTTTTAATCAGGTTTCACCGAAGTAAATACACTCCTGTTTCTATAACAAATATAAAATTTATAAAATATAAAATATAAAAATGTCAAAAATAAAATTTACTAATTGCAAGTTATGTATTTAATTACTTTTGCACACTTGTAGTAAGGTGCCATTAATTCTGTATCGTACTGTGCATACTGTATAGTGTTTACAGTTATTACATATTTATTATTTTTTTTATTACATAGTTATTATTCATAAACACCATGCAGTTTTGTGTTATGATTGTGTAATCAGATTCCATTACCTCTCCATTTACACAAACATTTTGTTTACTTGGCAAATCCTCTTCTGCAAAGTGACTATGAAGTGAGGACAAAGCCAGTCCAAACAGAACCAAGCAGTTAAGGGTAAAGGTTTTGGTTATAGCTGCAGGTGTATGATCAATAATGAAACATGAGAACGATGTGCTTGGTGGAACCATGTGTTTGCCCCATCCTCATTGGCTGGTAGATGGTATGAAATAGGGGAGAGTTGTCTAGTTGAAGGGAACTGGCCAGACCAAACTGGTGTTTTCTGTCTTATGTGAGTCCTTTCTATCACAGGCATGTACAAAACATAGCTTTGGCACAGACACACAGAGAAGTAACCGCTCTTGATACAAGGTAATTGCTGTTTTCTTCTCTGAAGAAACCATTCCTGTGTCAGCACTAAATGAAAAGTTCAAATCATCCATTGCACCTTCGTCAGTAAAATTCAATAAGGTATTCAGGATAGATCTGACTGCTGTCAAATATTACGAAGATCTTTGGGTGTTTCATATCGTCCACACAGCTGTCAAAGAGGTTGGTGATGCTCCGGTCATTGGAGGGTGGGCGACAGAAATGTGGGTGACCTACTGTGTATTCCCCTACTAACACCCGTGCCAGGAACATGCACTTATATGGTGGGTCACTCTGGAATATAGGCGGTGCAAGGCCGTGTCTCTGTAGCGTGAAGTTATGATTGCTGGTGGAAAGGCAGAACTTGCTGGAGTACTTGGCATCACGAGCAAAATAGCTTCCTGTGAAGAAAAAGAGTACACAAGGACAAAACAGTAAATATGTACATCAACACTGAGCTAATGCTGAAAGGACACTGTGAAAACAATATCACTGTTCAGTTCATTCCTTAAGAAGATTATACACCATGCAAATGACCATCAAAAGATAATCATTTCAGTTTACATTTAAGGTTCATGATTCACATTTTAAGCTATTTCACTTGTCATCCTAAAATGGAAAAACAGTATATAATTCACAATACCTTTTCCATAGACGTTTCCATGACTTCCTGTAAGTCGCCAGTCAAAGTTGAATGTACAGATGGCCTGGATGTTACTGTGACCTGTCCCATGAAAGAGCATCCTCTCATCAATGTCCACAGTACGTTTTATCTTTCTCAGCTGGGCCTTTTTTCTTTAATAAAAAATAGAGGACAATACTTAAAAATTTCTTTCATTCTTCAGTAAAAAGATACTAATAAAAGATTGCTTTACACGCAGACACGTGGTCACAGTGTTATAGTAAACAGTGCATGGATGTTGACCATATGAGTGAGAGACGCACACCATGTGCAGGAGAAAAACCATTAGCTCAGTTGTGATCATGTGACGCTCGGCATCAAAACAAGAAGCGCATGTTCTACCAAGCATAAACCAAGACTAGCTCATTTTTCAAGTCAAAATTGATTAAAATTTTTCACGCTCGACTAAAGGATGAGGGCACCATAGATAGCGCTCCTGAACTTGAACGAGGGGCGGGGCGCTTTAACTCGCTACGGCCGGCAGCTTATCGTCTACCATCCTGCTGTCATCAGCCGCCTATAAAAGGGCAAAGAATCCTCTATTCGGGGAGAAAAGTATCCATAGAGTGACCACTAAACTTATCGTTTCTTCTTTCTCCAGATTCCGATCCCTCCAGCATTCATGGCGTGCGACTGTCTCTCTCTCTCTCTCTCCCTCTCTCTACTCAGGACCGGCGGCTACACAAGTGTCTCGACTACTCCTTTTCCAATGCTGCAGTGTGTGATCTCAGGTAGCTGCTGATCATTATCTTGATGTGGTCTGGGATATGGTAGTACTTCAGCGCTATTCTTAGATTGTGGGAGATGGACCTGTAGGCATTAGCCAAGTCTAACCAAACAATTGTCAGGTCACCTTTTTTCGCCTTTGCCTTATACATCATCTGGTTTAGGACCCCTGTGTGTTTCAGGCATCCTGTAAATCCTAGAATTCCACCCCTTTGAATTGAGGTGTTGACATATCCGTTTTCATTCCTGTAGGTGGACATTCTCTTTGCCAACTCTGAGAAAAATATTTTGCATTCAGTACTGAGTAGAGAAATGGTGCTAAATTGGGTTATGCTCACTGAGGTTTCCTCTTTGGGGACAAAGCATCCTTCTGCCTTCTGACAGCTCGATGGAATGGTGCCTTTCTTCCAGATCCTCTGGATCAGCTTCCACAGCTGCCGGAGAAGCTGTGGGCACTTCTTATACAACCTGTAGGGTATACAGTTGAGACCTTGGGCTGAAGCTGCTTTTGTTTTTTTAACCACTTCCTGGAGTTTCTTCCAGGTTGATTCATTGGTGTTGAGCTTGATGGTGGGAGGCTCTGCCATGTTAATTTCTGGGTTTTCAAGAAGACGGCTGCTTGGGTCACTATATTTCTCCATGAGAAATGGCTTCACCTCCTCTTTAGAGCTATCCAGACTCAGAGATTTAGCTTCTACCAATAGGTACCTGGTAAAATTGTAGGGGTAAGGATTGTAGGGTTCCTTTATATAAATAAATATATGATGGGCATGCACCTAAATCTAATATCTCTCCTCGCTCACTAGGTAGGCAGCCCTGCAGATGTGCCAAGGAGCCACGGCTGGTTAGTTATCTCCTTTAATGGATCCTGGGCTTCTCCATTTGGTATAAAACACATCGAAGAGTATAGCTTGGGGTGTGTTGTCTACAGGAGAGCCACCCCCGGACAGGTGAGCGTAGACCCACGTGGGCCCACGCTGCCATTCTGCCCACCGCCCTTGCTTACTAGTCTGTGCCCTGTACTAGACCTGTTCCACAATTATTGGCACCCCTAACAATTTCTAGAAAATAAATGTAATTGAAGTATTTCTGTCATTTCTACAGTAGTTTACAAAGTTGATCAGAGTATCTAGGAACATTTAATTAGTAATTTATCACTTCCTGCTTCCCTGGGGTATAAATATGAAGTGACAGAGGCCATTTCTCTTATCCACTCTTCAACATGGGAAAGACAAAGGAACACACCATTCAAGTAAGGCAGATGTGTGTTGACCTTCACAAGTCAGGCAACGGGTACAAGAAAATAGCCACCCGCCTGCACCTGTCCATATCTACTGTGAGAGGAATCAGTAAGTTTTAGAAAACTGGAACAGTAGTAAATAAGCCTGGACGAGGACGCAAGTTTATTTTGCCTCCACGCACAGTGAGGAGGATGGGAAGAGAAATAAAAAATTCTCCAAAGCTCACTGCTAAAGAATTGCAACAAATGATAGCATCTTGGGGTCACAAAGTCTCCAAAACAACCATCAGACGCTATCTACATGCCAATAAGCTCTTTGGGAGGCATGCAAGGAAAAAACCTTTTCTCAGTCACAATCATAAACGCAAATGTTTGGAGTTTGCTAAGCGGTTCTGGGGCTTCAACTGGGACCATGTTCTTTGGTCAGATGAGACCAAGATAGAGATTTTTGGCAACAAAACACTCTAAGGGGGTATGGCGGAACACAAAAGATTAGTATGCAGAAAAGCATCTCATGCCCACTGTGAAACATGGGGGAGGATTGGTGATGCTGTGGGGCTGTTTCTCTTCCAGAAGCCCGGGGAACCTTGTTAGGGTGCATGGCATCATGAATGCTTTGAAATACCAGGACATTTTAAAGCAAAATCTGGTGGCCTCTGCCCGAAAGCTGAAGATGGGTCATCACTGGGTCTCTCAGCAAGATAATGACCCAAAACATGTGGCCAAATCTACACAGAAAT
>QMIH01000348.1:457957-471587 GCA_003987875.1 Clarias batrachus | reverse complement strand
TATATATATATACAGTGAGATTTATCATGATTTATCTCATGAGAGATGATTCTACAGGCATCATCTCTGCTAGTGAGCTGCAGAAACCTGAAAGATTTTCAAGTGCAGCAATGTACAAATAGGCATTGACAGAGAGGTGTACACCTGCAGAAAAACTCCCACAGATCCAGGTTCTGTATCCTCTGAATTGATTTTATAGGTCGAGACATGGTCCTCTCATACAGCCTGGCCACATCTTTGTACTCAAATGTGTCTCTGCACAGAGGGATGAGCTAAGGGACAAAAACACAAGGTCACATAGGGAGTCTGATGGATATTCTGAATAATATGAGTTAGAGATATGTTTTCTACCTGATATGGCTCATCTGTGTTAACTCTTTCCCAGTTACTGGGGACTGGTATAGCTAGGTTATCACAGATAAATCTGAGCATAAAATAATGAAATCATCAGTCTAAATGCATTGGCTGCATGTTGTGATATAAACTGTATGACAACTTTTTAGATAAATAAATAGACTTTAGATAAATAGAAGACAGACAGATAAACAGAGAGAGTAAGAGAGAGAGGCAGCTACACCCGGTGGTTTGCATACATGATTTACCTAAATCCAGTGGCAGAATGCCGAGCCCGTTTTATCGGTCTCTGTTTTCCAGTTGTGACGTTGATTTGCTTCATAACTACAAATCAAAGACACATTAATACAAGTCAGATTAGGCAACCACTCTATGTTGAAAATTTAAGACTTGTTTAAAGTCTAGTTTAAAATGCCACCTGAAAAGTCTAATCTGTAACTATATTTAGGTGTATAGAAATCCATGGAACCATGCTGATTCCTGTTGTAGTTTGCTTCAATCTGTTCGCTGGTCACCGAGCATCCTGCACTGGGATCAATCTGCAAAAAACATAAAAGAATGCAGACGTCAAACAGACCGAACATGCAAAGGATATGTAAGTGTTTAGCTTCTAAACAAGCATCAACCAGGGAGGTGTATGTCTCCCGGCCACAATGATTTTGTGATTTCACTGAAGTAACACGCCTTCTAAAGCTGTGCACTCCAGAAACACAGGAGACCAATTTAAAAACAAAAAAAATGAAACTTACCTCAAAAATATGCCAGACTCCACATTCTGCCAGGTAAAACCAATGCCAGTTAGGCTCGGATGTGTCCATCTCCTCCTCATAGAATTCCTCATAGTTGTTTTTGAGACACATTTGCTGGACATGCTGAACACACTTGTCATTTATGAATAAGGAATAATCATTAGAGGGCTGGATCCACACCTCAACCTTGACACACTTTGTGTTAAATGAAGACACTAATTGATGTCTTTCCATTAAATACAACATTCATTATTTCCTGAACTCTAGTTCCAAATAACAAAAATGTGGCACTTTCACAAAACCACAGATACAAGTATCGTCTTAACCACTAAAGATTAATTACCTAAAAAGCTTTATGCTGTAATCAAACTAGTTTTACCATTCCTCTGGTGTACATTTTTAATGAGTTCCTGGCTGAATGTAAACTAAAGCAAACTATGTATGGCTATACGTATGTCAATGTACTGTATTGTAAAGGTTCGCATGTGTGTTTTTTGAAGTTTTGTGTTTATAGACGCAGTTTCCCAGTATGTGATGAGGGAGCTCATCTGAACCGAGGTAGCTCATTAAACCTTCTATAAATAGCTGTTTGTTCTGGGAAACATCAGTTACGTCATGTGGGCATTTATTTTGGTTTTGTATTTGGTTTAAGTTATGTTATGTAACCTCTGTTTTAAGAAGACTCTAGTTTTGGTTATATTCATGTTCATTGTGCTTTTGATTTATGATGGTTTTGTTAGTTTGTCTCTTGTCTTATGTAAGTACTGTTCTGTGTGTCTCCAGTGTTTGTTTGCCTCTTGTTTTCCTGTATGTTTAGGCCTCTGTATGTTTAGATTATTTATACGTTTAGACACATGAGTGCTTAGCCACTAGTAGGTTTAGTCTCTAGTAGGATTGGCCGGCAGTATGGTTTAGACTCTTGTGTGAGTAGCCTTGTGTGTGTTCGTTTACAATGTAGGTTCAGCTACTAATCTGGTTAGATACTAACCTTATTAGGTACTAACATGGTTAGGTCATTACCAACTTCTACAATAACCAATTTACTGTAGATACTAACCCAACTAATTACTAACCCGTCCCGTTTTTGGTCTCGTCCTGTCTGTAGTCTCTCTCATCCCCACTCTCTCCTGCCTCTGGTCTCTCTGGTTTGGCTCATCTCCCGTTCGTCTTGTTCCTAGTTTGTCTTGTCTTTGTTTAGTGTCAGCTCCATGTTTCCCGTGTTGCGCGAAAGAGCCCGTGTTTCTTTGTTTTGTCTCTTTATTTGTTTTGTTAATAAAAACGACTTTTGTTCAAAGAAACCCTCTGTGCCTATGCCTGTCCTTTTCTGCTAACGGCAACATCAGCCCACAGCCCTGCATGTTGGGTATATGACAGAGAAACTCATTCCATACTTAGTCCCCATTTCCCCCCCCCCCCTTTTTGTATTAGGAGAACATGTTATAAATAATTCAGTTATTTGTCATATGTACCTCACAGCACAGTGATATATATAGTTAGGAAGCTGGGGTCAGAGCACAGGATTACTCAGGATACAGCACCCCTGGAGCAGACTGGGTTAAGGTCCTTACTCAAGGGCTCAACAATGGCAGTGTCTGGCAGTGCTTGTACTCGAACCCCCAACCTTCAATCCAACAATCAGTAACCCAGTAACCCTCAGCCTTAACCGACTCAGCCACCACTGGCCTTTAAAATGTACTGCTTCAGGGAGATGCCAGGGATTGAGCATGGGACCTCATTCATGCAAAGTATGTGCTCTACCACTGAGCCACAACCCCACAGGTAGCCAGAAATTGATGTGCTCCAGTGTACATACTGTACATGTAAAGCAAAATGAAGAAAAGTGAAGCTTATTGAATTCCATGGTGATCCTTAAACTGTACATAGTTAAAAAAGAAAATAAAGCCTTTAAAATCGATTTATCTTTTCATCCAATTTGCTGCCAAATATAGCAAACATAAAATAAACTTTACCCTGTATTTACCATTTTTAAGAGTTGTGCCCATGCATATAAGTTGAAATTGTACAGATAGATGATAGATGCTCATAACCCATAGCCATAACAAACACTTAAGGATGCAGATTGGAGGCAAATTATAGAAACTCTGTCATTGACACAGTAGGTGAAATTATTCTACACCTCTCTGTATCTTTTGATAAAAAAAATCCTATGTCCTAAACCAATCCACAAACCTGACTAAAATGTATAGTTTGTGTTTTCATCATTAGCTGTACCTCATAAGGTGTTTTAGAATCCGTGTTCTCCCAGTGAGCAGGTACAGATGGAGCTTGGTCTGCACATTTGCATCTGTTTCATCAGACAAACAGGAGTTTCGCTTTCATTTCATTTATATTTACATTTAGGCATTTGGCAGACATTCTTATCCAGAGTGACTTACAAAAGTGCTTAAGTTTACATCATTGGATAGATCCTTACACTGGGTTATTACTAAGTTACTTACTATGTACAGTACCATCAGTTAAACACTGTTGGGAAGTTTTTTTTTTTTTTTTTTACAAACTTACTTCTTTTGATTGTGTGAAGCTGCTTTGCGACAATGTCAATTGTTAAAAGCGCCATAGAAATAAAATTGAATTGAAAATTGAAAGTATTTCCTGATAAAGGTAAAACACATGACCTCTTCAAGCAAGCAAGAGTAGTCAAGCTTTAATTAAAAAAAAATGTAAATGTACAGACCTGATCACATGCTCAGGGAACAAAGAACGTTTTAATTTTTGCATCTGTCCTGTCCTTAGGTTGGTCATCCAGTACCCTAAATTTAGTAAATCTAAATGTTATGCAGCTGTAGCAAATGTAGCTAGCTTCTACTGATTTAGCATAATTACTCTAAAAGTAAAATTTTCAATTTATTTATTAACATATTTATACATATTTAAACTACTACAAAAGTAGTTTTAAGTATTAACCTGAGAAGTGACATTACCACAAAAATCTATTTTGAGGATCCCTGCTGCTGTGTTGATGTTAATAACTCCACATGGGTTTTTAACATAAAGCATTTCCAATTCTGAGCTGCTGATGGGGTTCACTGGATCATCCTGTAAAGGAAAACATGTTTCATGAAAGCATATAGAAGAGAGTTTTGCAATAGTAATAAAATGAGATGATACCTCAAATCTTTGCCACATGCCAGACTTTGTTTGATAGACCCAGTACCAAGGATAATCAGAAGTGTCCATAGGTTCTGTGTCATCATCCTCTCCTCCCCAACCAGCAAACATGATGGCAATTAAGTAAATAAAGATCCTTTATAAAATCTGAGGTAGCACTCTAAACGTCCTGCAGTTAGACAAGCTTAAATGGTTCAGGTGACACAGGTAAAAGAGGAAGAAACTGACACTCCTGTACTGACATCACTGATGGGAGGGAACATTTGTTAGCTTAGTTCATAGTCTGCAAATAAGAGAAGAGAACTGCTACTATATATCTGTATATGTACCTCACAGCACAGTGAAATATACTTTTTTTTTATATCCAAGTTAGGAAGCTGGGGTCAGAGCACAGGATCACTTAGGATACAGCCCCCCTGGAGCAGACATGGTTAAGGTCCTTACTCAAGGGCTCAACAATAGAAGTCTGGCTGGCAGTGCTTATCAGTAGCCCAGTAACCCTCAGCCTTAACCGACTCAGCCACCACTGCCCTTTAAAATGTACTGCTTCATGGAGATGCCGGAGATTGATCCTGGGGCCTGATACATGCAAAGCATGTGCTCTACCACTGAGCTACATCCCCACAGGTAGCCACAAATTGATGTGCTCCAATGTGCATAAAGCAAAATGAAGAAAAGTGAAGCTTATTGAATTCCACGGTGATCCTTAAATTGTATTTTTTAAAGCCTTTAAAATCTATTCATCTTTTCATCCAATTTGCTGCCAAACATAGCTAACATAAAATAAACATTACCATGTATTTACCATTTTTAAGGGTTATTCTCTTTGTGCCCATGCATGTATGTTGATATTGTACAGTAGTACAATTTTGTACATTTGAGTAGATGCTCATGACCCATAGCCATAACAAACACATAAGTACACAGATTGGAGCCAAATTCTGTCATTGATACAGTAGGTTATTCAACAATGTTATTCAACACTTTCCTGTATCTTTTGATAAGAAAGCCTATGTCCTAAACCAATCCACAAACCTGACTAAAATGTCTAGTTTGTGTTTTCATCATTAGCTGTACCTTATAAGCTGCTTTAGAATCCGTGTTCTCCCAATGAGCAGGTACAGATGGAGCCTGGCCTGCACATTTGCATCTGTTTCATTAGACAGACAGGAATTTAGTTTCATTTCATTTACATTTAAGCATTTGGCAGACGTTCTTATCCAGAACTTTTATTAGAACTTACAAAAGTGATTACGTTTCCATCATTGAATAGATCCTTACACTAGCTTACTTACTGAGTTACTTATATGTACCATCAGTCAAACACTGTTGGGATGTTTTTTTTTGCTTTTGTTTTGGGGATGGGGGTGAGGAGTCAGATTAATAATATTTTATTTCATGATAAAAGGTAAAACACAAAACACTTCAAGCAAGCAAGAGTAGTCAAGCTTTAATTCAAATAAAATGTAAATGTACATGCTCAGGGAACAAAGAACGTTTAGATTTTTGCATTTGTCCTGTCCTTAGGTCATCCAGTGCCCTAAATTTAGTACATCTAAATGTTATGCAGCTGCAGCAAATGTAGCTAGCTTCTACTGACGTTACATTTTCCATAAATGTAACATATTTGTAGTCCACAAAAGTTATTTTAAGTATTAATCTGAGAAGTGACATTACCACTAAAATCTATTTTGAGGATCCCTGCTGCTCTGTGGATGTTAATAACTCCACATGGCTTTTTAAGATAAAGAATTTCCAGTTTTGAGCTGTTGATGGGGTTCTCTTGATCATCCTGTAGAGGAAAACATGTTTCATGAAAGCAGCTAGAAAAGAGCTTTGGAACAGTAATAAAAATGAGATGATGCCTCAAATATTTGCCACATGCCAGACTTTGCTTGATAGAACCAGTACCAAGGATAATCAGAAGTGTCCATAGTTTCAGTGTCATCATCCTCTCCTCCCCAACCAGCAAACATGATGGTGATTAAGTAAATAAAAATCCTCTATAGAATTTAAGGTAGCACTCTAAAATTCCCGCAGTTTGATGAGCTTAAATGGTCCAGGTGACACAGGTAAAAGAGAAAGCAACAGACACTCCCGTACTGAAATCATGGGAGGGAACATTTATTAGTTTAGTTCTATGTATAATATAATTCCTGAACCTACATTTATTAAACTGAGAAAAAAAAAATTACACATGATTTTTAATGAACATCAAAAATTGTAATAAAAGGACTAATTGCGAAAACATTTTGTGGCAAAATGATTGAAAGTTATTATTGAAGTAAGAGTAGCTGTACTTATTCATATATAACAAAATAAACATTTATTAATTAACATTTATATTAACATTATAACAAAATATTACTCAAGTAGAGGTAAAATGTTGTTATCCTCAATATTACTTGGATCAGAGTAAAAAAGTATTTAGTTTAAAGACTCAACTACTGAGTAAATGTTTCATGCGTAATGTCCGAATAAATTACAATAATTATATATTAGTGTGTGTGTATATATATATACACACTGTATACATATAATTATTATTTACTTATTATAATTCTATAGACCAACACTGCAACAATCAATGAAACAGCTAAACTTACTGCAACATATTTCTTCAGGTTACAAGTCGTGTTTTTATATGTAACGAGTCGAGTGTAGCCGAGTGTAACAGAGTAAGAGTAGCGTTTCTTCTTCACAAAGTAAAAAGCCTAGTGAAATAAAACTACTCATAGTAGCACATTTTTTTCTTTTTTTCTCTTAGTTCTAGTTTATGGGTATCAGAGGTTGGTATAACTCGCTACTACCAATATATTTAACAGCCTAACCAGTTTAATAGTCTGTTTAATAATTTTATATATTTAGTGTCATCACATGTCACAGAAAACTGACCCTGGATCTAGTAAATGAGCCCATCCTCATCTCCACCTAGATCTAATGAGTCAGATGCCGTTGCATCCTAGGCAGCTAGTTGTGCACAATATAGCTTATGTATGCATAATAATCATAATTGAAAACAGTTTGAACAGTTGCGTCCATTGCAGTTTGTTTGGTAGACGTATTTATATATATTGAAAACTCAATATATAATCTGCACACAGATTTTGAATGTATGACCATTTGACTCCAAGCGTAATTACTCTGGGGTCTCTTTACAATATGTGATTTGGACTATGTGGGCTTTTAGACTGCTTGCTGCATAGATGCCCAAGTGCTGGGGAGGGACTTCTGTTCTAACCTCTTTTCACAGATCACCAAGTTATTCAAGTACAAGGTGATTAGTAGAGGTTGACCGGTATGGGTTTTGTTATTGCTTATGCCAGTCTTTAAAAATCACTGCAGTCGATGGCTGATGAAATGATGAAGGTTTTTTTGTTGTTGTTGTTTGTTTGCCTGGTTTTCTTTATTTACCATCCATCTGATAGAATGTAAATGTTTTTATATATGTTTTTTTAGTGGCTGAGCAAAAATAAAGTCAGAAAACATCAGATAGATTCTGCACATTTTATTGTCTGTGGATACACAGGAACAACGTAACACTGCAGACGTAACACTTTGATTTTCTGCATTAGTGCCACCTATAAGGTTGGAATCTGGAACTGCAGATGTGCTTCCCTGTTAATCGGCTGATGCAGATTGTTAAAAAGGCAAAATTAGCTTGATTAATTTGCCTACTTCTAGTGATTAAGAGCACTCTCTCTCTCTCTCTCTCTCTCTCTCTCTCTCTCGCTATAACATTAAACCCCTCATATATTCTTTTACATATTCACTGTTTCTCAGTCATTTATCTTTTAGTCCAGGTTTCTCTGCTGATAACAGATGCAGAAAGGTTCTCTGAATCTATAACTCTTATACTGCACATTGTATTGCTTCCTCTTTTTCCAGCATCCCTCAATTATTTCATCTTTCTCTTAGCGTTACGTTTATAAGGAAGGGCCACTTGGACAATATCTTATTTATTTTTCCATGAGTTGTTGAAACTAGACTACATATTTATGAAAAACTGATTTGAGATAAACATCCACAACCAAATTAAATAATGTACCAGCTCTCACTGTTTCCCAAGTGAAACAGCTGCTCACCTTTTTCTTAAAAGGTTATTCACAAAGGATAGTCAGTAAACTTTTCAACTAACTGACTTATTCAAATAGCACTTCTACAATTCTACTTACCCTTGCTGTAAAGATATAGTAAACATCAATTTGATAAAATCATAAATTTCTCCTATATAATGTCCTGCAGAAAAGTGGCCTGATTAGCCATTTAGACATCAAGCTCTATGTGCAAACTAATTTAGTTAGTTTACTTCATTGACCTGCATATGTGTACATACTAAATTATTTCACCTGACTGAATTAAGCAAGTGAAAATACAGTCACAGAGCTAATCAGTGTAACCAGTGGAAAGTAGCCACAGTTCAGGAACTTGGTAGTACAGAGAACTAATTATCGAGACTGTTTAACACACTTCTTTATGAAAGTACAAAATGAATGACCAGATTTTCTTCTTATCTTCTATATTTAAAAATCAACAAACCAGTAATATTTCTGTGTCCTTGATGAATATTTCCTCACCCTATTACCCACCATACTCCAGCACGTACTCCGGATATATCTGGTTAGAATTAAATATAACAAAAATCCTGGGATATAATGTATTATCAACACAGCTGTCATGTATATTTTCAATTTGGTCACCATCAGGTTTGCAGAGATTCGGTTGCCCAGTTGTATATTTTCCAACAATCACCCGAGCAAGGAACATTATTCGCGTATCATTCCACATGTGTTCCTGGCTTTGGCGCATGCTGTATTTGTCTGCATAGGATGCATGAACAGCAAAGTATGTCCCTAGAAGAAAATTTTTAATTTTTTAAACAACTGGACGTGGTATAAGGACAACAAAATATCAAACCCAACTAACCTTTGCCATAGAGGTGACCACATCTTACTAAATCAGATATTCTGCAGTCAAAATTGTATTTGCAAATACTAGGCACATTGTTTTTGCCTGTGCCATGGAAGAGCATTCGTTCTTCAATTTCAGAATGACCTTTTATCCTCATCAGCTGGGATTTTTTCCTACAGAAAAAAAATCGATGGATACATTAATGATAGTAAACATTTGTGCTGCACAATTAATTGATAAAAATCTAAATCATAATATGGACTGGTGCAATTATTTAATCACTATAGTCTTCAATTTATAACAGATAATATATGCATTGTCTGGAATTCGTATAGACTCATTCACTCACTCATCATCTATAGCGCCTAATCCTGTATTCAGGGTCACAGGGGCCTGGAGCCTATCCCAGGAGACTTAGGGCACAAGATGGGGGCTGGACAGGGTGCCATCCAACGCAGGGCACACACATACACACACTCACACACTCCGGCCAATTTTGGGAATGCCAATTAATCTAAAACCTACATGTCTTTGGACTGGGGAAGAAAACCGGAGTACCCGGAGGAAACCCACAAAGCACGGGGAGAACATGCAAAAATTCATATTCATTTTTTTATACTTCACGGAATTTACTTTACTTGGTAAACACAATCTTAATTAGCTTATTTGTGCCTTTATTTGCTGTTAGACTAGTTAATATGTTTGAATACAAAGCAATATCACATGAGAGTGCAGTACAACACAATGACTTTGAGTTTTTACATTAGTTCTATAACGGCATTTCTTATAAACAGGTTATGATTTTTTTTTATTTAACCAGTTATTTTGCTCCATCAACACATCCAACACAACACAATAACAGCTTTCCACAACTGGCGGAAGTACCCAACCTTCAATCCCAATGGAATTTAAAATGGAAAGCTATTGAACTTTGTAGGATATACAATGGCAGGCAGCTGCTCTCCCTCCTTTCCACTACTGCGGATCATACAGACTACTTCCAGTGTAATAAATTATTGTTAAAACACCTGTGATGCAAAGTGATACATGGAGTTACAGTCCATTGCTGAATCATCACTCGTGGAATGCCTTTTGTTCAATCGGATTACTTAGTCAGAACTAACTGTTATGTAATAATGTATATACAGTATAATATAGTACACAAAAACTGCAAGGTAAAAAAAGGCTGCCTTTGGAAAACAATCTCTAAATATAGTTGCAAGCAATGATGAGCGGCCCCAATCACCTGTGCCATCGCCACCCATGAACACCACACAACCTGTGGCCTTTTGAGAATGTTAAGGCCTCAAAAAGACAATGTCACCTGGGAGCACTGTACAAGCTGTGTGCCTTTTGAGCACGCCAAAACATCTAAAGAGACTCGGATGCTAATGTCACTGAATATGGCGCAAGTTTAAGGCATCGTCACCGGTGGACGTGGCTTTCTGGTGCCCCTGGGTGGTGATGGCGCAAGTGCTTGGGCCGATGATCTGCACCATCGCCAGCTGTGGGCAACATACAACCTATGTGCCTTTTGAGTATGTTAAGACCACCAAAAAGTCCAGGTTGCTGATGTCACTCAATGTGGGCTGGGTTTGGTGGTGATCGTAATGGCGCAGGTCATCTTTTGTGTATGATTTGTAGTGTATGTGAAGTGTGTGTGTAGTGTGTGTGAAGTATGTGTGTAAATAGTGAAAATTATTCAGCTCATTAAAATCTAGAAGTGTACCGCGTTTGACATGTACAGTAGGCCTATCAGTACCTGTCAGTTCCCATCACACTTTCACTATTAAACTTATGTAGCTTTAATTTCTAATGCTCATTTTTCGGATGCAACTTCCCCAAAGATTTAAGTGATATTTTGATATTTTTTCTGACTACAATTCTACCAACATATTAATGGTTCACCACTATACTTCCAGGTTATAATAATGTGTTAAAGAGTTCTTAACCCACTTCCAGTCATTTCAAATCTCCTCTTTAATTCTTAATTATATTCTTAATAAACAATTTGTATTACCTTTTAAATTTTATTGTATTCATTAACAAAGAGCTTTCATTTAGATCATGTGAGCAGTAGCCACAAATGAAGAATTGAAACTCGCCCAGTCGTCTGATTAAAAGTAGTTGTAGTCCTGGAGTATCACTACCCTACATATTTTATTGCTTTCTCTTCACTAGCTTGCATGGTTTAAACTCACAAACAAGTCATTTTAAATTAAGGGCATGAAATGTGCATGGAGTTCATCCTCCAGGACCTGGATCAAGAAACACTACTCTAAAATAGTACAGTAGAACAGAATAAAAACAATGACAGCCTGTTCATAATTAATTATATGAAAACCTGAATGATACTGGTCCTACCTGCAGTACAGCTCCCAGAGGTCAACATTCTGTATTCTGTAGACATATTTCAGAGGTTCCTGCAGAAGACCAGTATCTCGCACATACCTTTCTACTTCCTTGAACTCATTTGTTTGCCTGCTCACAGTAAAAGCCTGAACAAGAAGGAAGACATCGGATAAATGGTTTGAGGGCTTATAGACACCCTATTAAAGAAGGAATTATAAACAATTTAGTTGGTAATAGCCAAAAACATTGCAAAATATATAAATATATTTGTTTATGGAGAGTAATCAGGTGGAAGATCGCAGGTGATGATATAATATGTTTTATGTAAAAGTGTTTTTGTGAAACCAGGATATGCTTCAGGGGTTGAATAAATTACCTGGATACCTCTTAGTGCATATGTATGATGGAGTATTTCTTTTTAATTCTATTTAAATACAGCAGTCATACAGCCATTTTCTCCAAGCACTGATTCCAAATAACAAAAATGTAGCATTTACACAGAACCACATATACACATGTAACACTTATTTTGACACTCCTAACCACAGAGGCAGAAATCATCATCATCATCATCTTTACCGCTTAATCCTTTAATCAGGGTCACGGGGGGCCTGGAGCCTATCCCAGGAGACTTAGGGCACATGGCAGGGTACACCCTGGAAAGGGGGCCAATCCATCGAAGGGCACAGACACACACACACATACACTCACTCATTCACACACTACGGGCAATTTGGGAACGCCAATTAGCCTAACCTACATGTCTGTGGACTGTGGGAGGAAACCGGAGTACCCAGGGGCAGAAATGTCCTAGAATTTTGACTAATAACTCACTTACTCCATCACTCATTATCTATACCTGGGGCCTATCCCAGGAGACTTAGGGCATGAGGTGGGGTACAAGTGCCGATCACATCACACACATACACACACTACGTGCAATTTGGGAATGCCAATTAACCTGCATATATTTGGACTATGGGAGGAAACCAGAGTACAAGCAGGACACTCACTAAGCACCGGGAGAACAGCAAACTCCATGCACATAGAAACGGCAATCGAGCCTGGCTGGGAATTAAACCCGGACCCAGGAGGTGCAAGGTGACAGTGCTAACCACTACACCACCGTGTAGTGTAGTTTGAGTAATCCTAGCAAAATTGTTATTTTTATTTATTTTTGTATATTTTTTTTAATATAGCAGCTGTACAAACAGAAGTTTCTTCATTCTTAACGGAAGCGTCTAGTGAACATTTTGATTGCATGCCTGATTAAATCTTAATGACTGTCAAAAACACCTGTATCAGTAGTCAAAAATTTGAACACACCTTAATAAAACATGGAGTTAGTAATTCAGTAACAACAACAACAACCACAGTCAATTGTTATTTGAAGAAAAGGTCAACTGTTCTGGAACAGTTCTTGCAAAAACAATATTGTCAAATATATTTACAAAACCCATCAACCACTATAATGAAACTGGCCCTCATGAAGGAAATCAAGATCAAAATTTACCTCTGCTGCAAAGAAGTTCATTTAGAGTTACCAGCCTCAAAAATCACCAATTAACAAACAGCACTTCAGATTAGAGCAAAGTAGCAGAGTCATCTCAATATCAACAACTACCAACAGAAATAATTGTAAACATTTAGGAAAACGCCCTTGCATGTATGCATATTTACACAAGAGAATATCCAGCAGATTCCCAACATACTTTGCTATTACAAGGAGCATTATTGAACATTTTACTTATAACTCTTGAGATAAACCCATAATAAATTATTAAAAATAATGTTTGTGAATGTTACACACGCATAAACACTCATCGTTGGGACCATTTATAAACACACGAATTGTAAAATTGTGGTGGAAAAAAAGTTGATCCCAGGTGATCATTTTATAATATTATACAAAGCTTTTCGCCAGAAATTCTTTGTCTTAAACAGAGGTGGGTAGAGTAGCTAAAAAAATGTAGTCAAGTAAGAGTAGCTGTGTTTCAAAATAATATTCCTCAAGTAGAAGTAAAAAGTAGTCATCCAAAATATTACTCAAGTAAGAGTAAAAAAGTATTTGGTGAAAAGATTCAAGTACTGAGTAACTGTTTCAATTGCAATCACAATGTCCGGTGTGTATATAT
>QMIH01000348.1:417869-447577 GCA_003987875.1 Clarias batrachus | reverse complement strand
ATATATATAGGTGCCTTCACAATTGTTTTACAATGTAGTAAAGATCATTAAAAAAAGAATGTGTCCAAATTTAAACAGTATGTATGGCTTCGTATGAACATATGATCAAAACTTGTTAGACACCTGAAAGGAAAATTTATACTGTACTTGCTTTCTAAACACCTCATTTCCCTTTACCAGGGGCGGATCTACCGGGGTGGCATGGGGTGGCAGTTGCCACCCTAAGAAAAAGCCTTTCCACCCCATTTGCCACCCCAGCACTAGTTTCCTAGTGTTCTAAAAATAAAATAGTTTTTTTTTATTTTATTTATCTGACGTTCCAATCCAGATATCAGGTTCAAGTCAATCACACATCAACCTTTATTTCATTTTTATAAGACAATGTAAAAATGTGCACCCTAGTGTATAAGAATACCGTTACTTGAATCCACAAAAAACATGCAAGGATGCTTGCTTCATTGTTGCCACCCCTCATAATTTTAATGCTCCCCTGTCCTTTACTAAGCTGTAATGAAGGCTTTACAGAGCATCAGCACATCTTAATATCAACTGTTCAAAGGAGATATTGTGGGTGTCTTCACAATTGTTTTACTTTAACACCTGATATTCAAATCTTAATAACTTGAATGAGCCTGTGTATTATAATCGCTATGTGAATTATAAATAAATATTTTCCCTTTTTTTTCTATACACACACACACACACACACACACACACACACACACACACAAAAGTTTTATTTATTTTTTTCAAAGTAAGTATATCAGTTTTGGTATCGGTGATACTACTGTCGCTTCGCAGGTGATACTACTGTCGCTACTGTATCGTATCGAAATAAACTCGGTCGTATCGCCGAGCGTGCACACTGCTCAAGCATTGCTCAACTGTAAAAGCGCGAACCACGCACAGTCCGCGTGCTCTGTGGACACGCCCCCGTGTGTTTTCAATCACGCCTATCCTCTCGCGCGCGGCGTTTCCTCCCCCCCACTGAACTTATTCCAGTGGCATTTTCGCTCTTCAAGAATTACGCCGAATTTGTTTCCACAGAGACCTCGAGCAGCCCTCTCGGAACTTCAGCGGAGATCTCTGGTGAGTCTGCACTGCGCATTTCGCCTTTCCCGGGAGAATACTTTATCTGTTTTAAAAAAATGCATGAAATGTGATTTATATATATATGCATGCAATAAATTGTCATATACAGTCAAGTGATTCGTTTAAATGAGCGTACACTGTCTGAATTGGGGGGGGAAACTCGACTCCGTAGTTATTTAATAACATTTGAAGCAGTTAACACTTTATTTTGCACTTGTATGAAAACGTAGTTCAATTTAATATCATTTTCATGATGATATTTATAGCAGAGATATTTATGGTGATGTTTATAGTGTGTGAGCCTACTGAACAGGATTGCTGAAACTTAAATATGTGCATGCAAAAGAAATATACAAAATGCATGTCAGCACACATCCGTTTCCCCCCTCTGCATCTACAGTGTGATTGTGTGTGACAGAAAGATCGTCATTATGCCAGAGGCCAGAGGACCAGACACTGTGATTGAGCCTGCTGAGGACCCTCAGATATGGAGCGAGAAAAGCAAAGGAACAGAAACAGAGCAGAGAGAGAAGTGGGCCAACAAGACCGAGTTTCTGCTGTCCATGGCTGGCGAAATCATTGGCCTGGGCAATGTGTGGCGCTTTCCTTATCTCTGCTACAAGAATGGAGGAGGTAAGGGTGAGAGAGAAAGAGAGAAGCGCCCTTGAATCTCTTGAGAAAGAGAGAAAGAGAGAGAGATGTGTGTGTGTGTGTGTGTGTGTGTCGGGGGTAGGGGACGGGGCAGGATAGAGCACGTCTAGGTTCTGAATTTGATATTCTTTTGTATTAATGTACAGGATTAATGTCCAATAAAGAGCAAATAAAAGCAGGCTTAAACAGACTCGTAAATAGGTTTCACATATCACTGAGTCTTTTGAAATGCTCATGATGATGAATGGTGCATGCCCACATAGAGTCATGCACTTTTTAAACAAAACTCTCTTTTTTCTTCATCTGCTGAGAAGCCTCTAAGGCAGGCATTTTCAATATCATGTCTTTTTGTTATATAGGAATAATCAGATTCGTTTTAATTCTGTTTATTTTACTGTATTCTATTCTCACCCCTACAGCAGACAAAAATCCACATAAATAACCTCAGACTCACTTGTATCTATGTGTAGGTGTATTCTTCATCCCTTACTTTGTCTTCCTCATCTTCTGTGGCATCCCTGTCTTTTTCCTGGAGACTTCACTGGGTCAGTACACCAGTGAAGGCGGGATCACCGCCTGGAGGAAGATATGTCCTATGTTTGAAGGTAATTCTAACCTTATTGTCTACGCCCTTTTTTACTTGATTGTCTGATTAAATTGTATGTGTAATTCAGTGGCCTCACAGCTGCAGATCTTCCAGATCAAGCCTCTATGTTCAGGTTAGGGTCTGTGTGATATTGCTTGGAATGTTTGCCGATTTGTTTGTACCCATTTCCTTTGCATTCTCTGAATTTCTCCCATATAATAAATCAACTAGACCAATTTGAATTGTTGCTGTCACATGTACGTAGAGTGTTTAAAGGTAGGGTGTATTCCTGCTAGGTGAGTTCTGTGATCGGAGTCATAGCCACAACTACTCTGACCAAGGAAAGGTGATTACTAAAGATGAAAGAATAAGATTAAGATTCAATTATTTGTCACATGTACCTAACAGCACAGTGAAATATTTTTAGGAATCTAGGGTCAGAGCACAGGGTCAAGCAGACTACAGCGCTCTGGAGCAAATAGGGTTGAGGGCTTTGCTCAAGGGGTCAACAGTGACAGCTTGGTGGTGCTAGGACTTGAACCCCTGACCTTCGGATAAGTGACCCAGTGCCTTAATCGTTTGAGCTGCCACTGCCCCCCTGTGTTTGGTGAATGAATAGAAAGTTAGCTGTATGAATGTTAAAAGGGACTTTATGCATAAGTAGAATCATAGAATATTTTTGTTATGCCATAATTTATTTTCATAAGATCATTTTTTTGGTTTCCTGCTCAGTTATGTACTGTCATTTTTTGTTGTACTCATTATTCCATTCAGAGTAGCTTTATATGGCATTCCCTGTATTTTGCACATAATATGAATGTGTTTTTGGAGATCCTGTGTTGCCTTTATCGCTGTAGTTTGACTATTGCGCTTTAGTGGCTTGTCCCTCTGCATACATGTCAAGCATGTTTTGCTTTTTTTTTATCACAAACTGATAATGCTGTGTTGAAAAGTCAGGAAGTTGCAATGATAATAAGATTTGTACAATATACTTCAGCTTCATGTGCAGCAAAATCATTGTGTAAATGCAAACATTTACACATTATACAGTCAAGTTTTCTCCCAAAATTATAGTGGCTCATTTCAAGATATCTAATGTATTGCAGGAGTAGAATACAGAGTGGAACACTGGGACGGGATTGTGCAACAGCCTTAAAAGAATAACAGCAATAAATTCCAGAAATTGTTGACATTTTCCACAAGTTTGTAGTGAAACTTACCAAAATTGCAGTGTTACATTACATGATTAGAGAGCTACATATGGTTTAAAATGGAAAAAGAAAAAAAAAGTTCTAAAAAGTTCTAAAAAGTTCTAAAAAAGTTTTGTAGTTCTTAACACAAGACGTAACATAAAAATAAGTGTTTTTTCACATTTTAATTATTTTCTAAAGAATGATGCCTCATGAAACTCCTACATTGCAGCAAATTACTCATGACCAGCTTTACCACTGCAGGACACAGTAGTTTCATTACTTATATTAATGTCTCAGTTGTTGGTTTACAAGGACTGCAAAGACTGTAAAGTTTGCTGAGTTTGTTTGTAATATCTGACTTATGTGTCATTTACTGATGGAGTAGAGGTAGGTTAGTTAAAGATGTGTCGTTTCATAAGTGTATGTGTTTATACTTGAAATATTATTGTACTGAATAATTTTTTTTAAATGAAGGTGGCATGGGGATGTAACTGTGTCTTGGTTGTATTTGTAAGTAGCTGTATACTGCTCATATATGTCTCAAGTCACATGAAAAAACCTTCTAAACCAAATATCTCATATTTACATGTGGTCTAATTTTATCCATGCTACTTTTATCCATTTAATCCACGGTCTACATTTGCGAGCTCTAAGGAAAAGCCTTGCATTCTTCATTAATCAGGATCACATGAAATGATGCATGAAACATTATAAAATGCCTCATTATACGCTACAGAAGCTCTTTTGGCATTACTCCATAAACTAGCTTGTCTAAAAAAAAATTAACTGCTGTTATTTACAGGAATTGGCATTGCATCTCAAGTAATTGTGGTTTACCTGAACATCTACTACATTGTGGTTCTTGCCTGGGCAGTCTTTTACCTCTTCAGCTGTTTCCAAACTGCACTGCCGTGGATGACCTGTGACCATGATTGGAACACAGGTATAACACAATATTTACATAAAAATACAATAAAAAGTTATTTGAAGGAATACTACATCACATAACCTGATCCTTGTACTATACAGTATGTCCTACTGTAAGTAGTTTGGTAAGTAAGTAACTAAGTAATTAATTAATAAATATATTTATAAAAATCATTTAAACAGAAGTACTGTTTATATATTTTTTTAAATATGTATAAAAAAAACCAATATGCACAGACATCGACTTTAAATAGTTAAAATGCTTGCTTATAAATTATACTGATTAGCCAAAAAAAAGAAAATCACCACTTCAGATGGGTCAAATCACTGTCCCGCATCAAGCAAAGAAAGCATAAACATTACTGGAATTGGGTTAAGAACTGTCGAGTGCATAATGAAAGTCTGGAAGTACAGTTCTGAAATGTCAACTTTGCAAAAGAAATGTAATAATTCATGTGTTAGTGAGACAAAACTTGGTTTAACTTGGAAAGCGATGCTCCCATCATGCATATTGTTCAATGTACAAGCCCCTGGAGGCAGTGTTGTGAATTGAGGTTGCTTCAGTTGGTTCAGCTCTAGGCTCAGCAACGTTATGGGGCAATAAATTGAAGTGAATGACCAGGTTATCACATCTATCAGCTCAAATATTGAAACAAAGGCTTTGAGAGAGTGATGAATCATTTTTACAAATGAATTGGCCACCATAGATTTTTTTTTTGGGCAGGTCAGTGTGTGTTGGTCTTGATCTAAAAACTGTAGCTCAAAGGATTTCAAAGTTTAAATAAGCTCCTGCATAACTTCTGATTTAATATTGTCAAATCTGAGGCCAGTGTAAAAAAAAAAAGTTACTTATGTGGTTTATAGCAAATATAGTATTCTGCTATAGCACATGTGCAAATTGGAACAATTCTGCAAGTAACCTTATTTTACAATATATATTACAATAGTTAAACCCTGCTCAAGAACTCAGCAGTAGCATTTTTACCGGACTAAAGCTGGCGATTTTCCAGCACTGAACTACAAGTGCTCAAAAGTATTGGGAACTTGGTAAACATAATACCTTTATGTCCTTAGCACAGTATTCTGTATACTGTAGGAGCTTGTATAAGTCTGTGCATGTCTGGTCCTAATGAATAGGCTGCAGGACTGTGATCTATACTATGTACGAAATAATACACACACTATCTGTACATTATACGCTGAACTTCTGTAGGCATTGGGTTCACATAAGATAAAAATGAACTGTGTATATTCCAGATCAGTAATCCTACTTTTGAAAAATATTTGGATAACTGGATTGGCTATTTGGATGTTCATTCTAACTAGAGGTTTCTATTATTCACAGCATCGTGTTACACACATAACAAAAGCTTGCTGCAGTCTGGCCTGCACAGCAATGGTACATACAATAACAGGTAAATACAGACACACCTGGAAATCAACAATCACGTTTATAATAAAATGTGGAGAATGTGGAGAAAATGTAAGGTCTTAGTATTATTTGATCTCCATGTAATGTGAAAATTAAGAAACCTAATATTTCAGAAGGCCCTTTTTGCCTAATCATTTTAATTTCTGGTCATTTGATGCATAGATTGATTTTACATGTTGTGCATTACAACAGACCAACAAAAGATCCATGATCTTTATTTCATTTTCAAACAAGAACAATTTACATGTTAATAGATTGGATAGTTTTATTCATCCTGAATATGACATGTCTTCCTATTTACTGTATATGCCAGGTACTGTATGTAAGGTGTTCTACAAGATAATACACTATGTGCATGGGGTTCTTACAAAAAGGCAAATCTGTTGGAAAACATCTAATGACATATTTAAAAACTCTTAGAAGAGAATTGTTTTGTAGTTTAATTTGTTTTATTTTGGGCATTTATAGTCTTACATGCATCCTGTTTCCCACAGCAACATTTTAAACATCTCTGCAGCTGTTGTCTCTCCAGAGGAGGAATTCTGGCTGTAAGTATAATTAGAAAAGAAATCACAGTTTTGTCGTACTTATTTGACAAGAAGACTATTTCTTTCTCATTGTTTTGTTTTAAGCATATCTTTCAAGGGCAGTGGCGGCACAAACAGTTAAGGCCCTGGTTTACTGCTGGGACGTTGGGGTGGGGGGGGAGTTTGTCACTGATGAGCCCTTCAGTTTGTCATTGATGAGCAAATCCTTTAACCCTATGTGCTTAAAGGCTGCTACTGGGATATGTGAAAAAAATAATTTCACTGTGCTGCCAGGTAGATATAAAAATAATGAAAATAATAACAAATAATGAAATCTTAATGTAACAGACCTGTAGTGAATATATAGTGGAGAAGTATATTATTATATAAATATCTATTATATAAATATAAAGGAGAACCATTTGATTGCTAAAGTAAATGTGCAGAGAGAATGCAGGAAGGGAAAGAGGGTAGGAAAAAAAATTAAAGGGCAGTTGCAGAATATATTGACTATGGCAAAGTCTTTACTATTTCACAATTCTGTTTAGTTAATATCATGCAACAATGCAGCCATGAGCCAAAATAAATAAATGCAGATATAAAAAGGACTAAAATCCTGTTCAGAAATCTGAACAGATCTAGACTGAGATCTTTTAATGAATATATTTGAGTCATAATGCAGTAAGCATTAATATAGTGTTGTGCCAAAACTACACATACATATTTTAGCCAACTTTTTTTATTTACCATGGCAAAAATTGATTATTAATTTTAATCTTGTGCATGTAACTGCACTTCAGATGTCTTTCTTACAATATTTCTAGGCTGTATATTATTTCTTGTGCACTCTTCTTGTGTTCTTGTATTTCTATGATAGAAGGCATTTTTAAAGGCTATCTGAAAAATATACGCATAATATAGTATAAACAAGTTTGAAAATTTTCCTAAAAACTTTCCCTCTATGTGTCAAGTATTTTCAGACACAGTGTAATGGAATAACTTTAAACTTTAGAGTAATATTAATAAATATGAACAGCATAAATATAGAAAACAACTTTTATACCGATTTTAATTTTATACATCTTCAATAAGCAATATCCAATATCCATCCTTGCAAAGAGTTGAAAATAGTTTGATGGCCACTTTCAAATCTAAAAGACAGAAAGAGTGAAGAGACCGACACATATACAATACTAATAAGACTGTGTAAGGTTTTAAAAATTTATTTTGAAGTTATTTTTAAAACATTTCTTATCCGAAATCTTTCTCCGACACATTTCCTTTCCTTTTCTCTATGGAAAAATGCAGATTTTATATTCGACATTCCTGGTTGCACATATGGTTGGGAAATGGTGGTATTCCTGCAGGACAGCTTGATGAGAACGGCATGTTTATCTGTTGTGCGGCTCGGAACTAAAACCCTCAAAAACTAAACTTGGGAAGTGAAACATCTGTATCCATCACGCTATTACGCGCTTGTTTACAATTTGGGGATGGTGACTTTTGACATGTATATAAACCAACATGTCTACCTTGTTCCATTTCAGAGCAGAACATTCAGGCAGAATTATAAAGCTGAGCCAGAATGTGGGAAGTTTAAATCTGGGAAGCTTTCAACTACCACCCCCACCTATGTCTGTGACATGTTCCCGCTGTTAGGGAAGTTTGTTTTTCCACGTGACTTTTTGCATGTGTGTTTGTGTGGCCTCAGTCATCGCGTGCAGAGGATATCCAGTGATGATTTCCTGGGCCCACCACATTACGACCTGACACTTTGTCTCATGCTGGTCTGGATTATCTGTTACTTTTGCATCTGGAAAGGAGTCAAGACCACAGGCAAGGTAAACACACACACACACACACGCATACACACACACACACACACACACACACACACACACACACACACACACACACAGTGACCCTGGGCATGAACTTCAACCCCAATTATGATGTAAATGAGCGTCAAACTGATCTTTGAAACCCTGATTATGCGTTAAGTCATATTCATTAAACGTTAATGACTAAAATTAATGTGAAATAGTTTTTTATTTTAATAATGTGAAACATATGGAACTGTCATTAAGTGTATGCTGAGTTATATCCTGTGCTGCAGTCTAATCTAAAGTTAAGCTTAAATCTTAATTTGCTAAAGAATCTAAACCTACTTAATGACTTACATCAATTAGTTGCCCAATAAATAACAAACAACCTTAGACTTAACTTACGCACATAATCAGTTTTCAGTTGCTGCAAAATCTTTACCCAAATTGGCTTGGCCCGAACAGAGGTATGTTTCAGTAGCAGCATGTGACGTTCTCACCATGCACTTTTCTCGTGCTATATCAGCTCAAGTGAGAAGCAGCACTAACCTGATGGTTTGATTTAGAGTGCCTTGCAAAAGTATTTATACCCTTGAACTTTTCCACATTTTGGAACGTTACGACCACAAACGTAAATGTATTTTATTGGGATTGTATGTGATGAACACACATAACACACACTTCACATCATTGTGAAGTGGAAGGAAAATGATGCATGGTTTTCAAAAAAAAATTTGTAGAATTAAAATCTAAAAAGTCTTCCGTGCGTTTATATTCAACCCCCTTTACTCTGATACTTGCTTTCAGCAGTCATCTAATTAGTAAATAGAGCCCATCTGTGTGTAATTTAATCTCATTACAAATACAGCTGTTCTGCGAAGCCCTCAAAGGTTTGTTAGAGAACATTAGTCAACAAACAGCATCATGAACCCCGAGGATCACACTAGCACACCAGACGGGTCAGAGATAAAGTTGAAAGCAGGGATAGGTTATAAGAAAAATATCCCAAGCTTTGAACATCTCACAGAGCATTGTTTAATTCATCATCTGAAAATGCCACAATTGCAATCCTACCAAGACATGGCAGTCCACCTAAACTGAGCAGAGACCCACAACTCTGGTGGGAGAATCTGTCCACAGGACAACTATTAGCCGTGCACTCCACAAATCTGACATTCATGGAAGAGTGGCAAGAAGAAAGCCATTGTTGAAAGAAAGCCATAAGACGTATTGTTTGCAGTTTGCGACAAGCCAGGTGGGGGAGACAGCAAACCTGTGAGAGAAAGTGCTCTGGTCCGATGAGACCAAAATGTAACTTTTTGGCCTAAATGCAAAAAGTAAAAATGTCAGAGTTGATGGGAAGATGGATGAAGCCAAATACAGGGAAATCGTTGAAAAAAACCTGTTAGAGTCTGCAAAGGAGTTGAGACCAGGGAGGAAGTTCACCTACCAGCAGGACAACAACCCTAAACATACAGCCTGAGCTACAATAGAATGGTTTAGATCAAAGCATATTCATGTGTTACAATGGCCCTGTCAAAGTCCAGAACTAACACACACACACAGACACCCACATTATGATTTTATTTGCTTCGAACCTGGATGTTCTGTCTGAGAGAGTCATAAGAGGCTGTTCATGACAGATGTGTAAAATGTGTACAAAACTGAAATATAAAATATCTAAAAAAATCAAATAAAATAGAGCAGCTACCACAGTAACTGATGTGCATTATTACAAATCTTATAGTAATTATGTGTGATATGTTTCTCCCAAGGTGGTCTACTTCACAGCCACGTTTCCATACGTCATGCTGCTGATTCTGTTTTTCCGAGGAGTCACACTACCTGGCGCTGGGGCAGGAATCAGCTATTACCTGTACCCAGATATCTCCAAACTCGCCAATCCTGATGTAAGTGTGTTTGAATATGTAAAAAAGTATGAGAATTCGATAGACATGTTTCTTTGAACTGCTTTATTGACACATCTGTGAGATTGCTTGACATACTGTAGCAGGAGCGGCTTATGGTAGGATTCACAAAACTGACCTGAGATCTAGAAAAAAATAGAATATAGACCAATAAAAACAAATCTTTCTCCACACATATGATTAATTGTAAACATACATCATTCAACTCAAGAAGGACAAATTAATGGTTAAAGTTTATAATGCATTGCCATATAGAGGATATAGTGAATAATAGTGCTGGGAGATACACTATGGACACAAGGACTTGGCCAAACCTGTTGATTATTGAATTCAGGTGTTTCAATCAGGCCACTTATCTCCAAGTGAAGGGCAAACTAAATGCTTCAGCATGCTGAGACATCGACATCGGCTATGCTTGCAACTTTGTGGCGACAGTTTAGGGAAGGCCCCGAAAGGCTCTTTTCTATTCCAACATGACTATGCCCCAGTGCACAAAGCAACGACTATAAAGATATGGCTTGGTGAGTTTGTTGTATAAGAAGTTGATTGGCCCGCCCAGAGCCTTGCTCTCAACCACATCAAGCACCTTTGGGATGAACTGGCACAGAGATTGCGAGCCAGACCTCATTCCTCATACAGAAAATGTTCTACAGAATGAATGGCCATGAATTCCCATAGAAACACTCCAAAATCTTGTGGACAACCTTAGAAGAAGAGTGGAAGGTGTTATAGCTGAAACTCCATAGTGAAGTCTTTGGAGACAATGCCATTGCAGGTTTGGCCAAATGTTTCTGTCCATATAGTGTTGTAAATCATCAAACATCTCAATATCATGTTTTTTAAAATTGTTTTTACTGATTTAATGATTGATTATTTTGTTTTTGTATGTTTTTGCCCTCATAGTCAAGGTTCACATGGTAAATATGCTCAGATATATAAGTTGGATTATTTTAAATCTAAAGATCTCCTCCATGGTGCTACCATTTCGGAGAATGGACAGGACGGAGTCACATCACTATAAACGTGGTATTATATTTTAAACAAAAGTATTAAATTAATCATCATTAAAAGTATTAAAATAATCATCCATTGTCAATAGCTTTTCCCGGCTCAGAAATGAGCTCGGCCTCCCACCACAGCAGCAACTCAGCTTTGCTGCCTTTCTGTGAAATGAAAAGAGATCCACATAGTCTCTAAAGAGCATCGAGTTAGAAAAGACCAAAGACTTATCAGTGACAGTATAAATATCGAACCACTTCTTTAAAGAATAACATGTACATAACTAGCAGCACTTACTCATTCGAGTCCTAGCTTCTGTAAATGTCTTATGGCTTTTGTCAGAGACATGGCATTATGACATATCACATTATATATGAATGAATACTGAATGCTAACCACTGTTAATACTGGCTGCGTTTCATCGCCCCTTGTTGACTTCCTGTGTCACACACACTGGGCCATACTAGAACTCATTTCGGTCTCATGGCCTTTCTCACTCATTCATTTCTTTGCTCTTTTTGCGCATCGTTGTCCAGACTATATTACCAGACATACATTTGCACGGAAAATACAGACCTTCTTTTTAGATTCGACTTTTATGTTTCGAGCAGTGTAATGCCACACAATGTTCCTTTTGTTCCAGTTCTTTGTGAGTCAAGACTCTTATTGTTAGTTGCAGACCGCACGCCCTTTTGTGCTGGGAGGTCTTACTTCTGAAGCCAATGAAGTTAAAGCTAACATGAAAATACAGAAAAATGCGCAGGAAGGGGTGTGGTGGCGATCATCTTTTGTATCTATTGCTTTGAGGCAGGAAGCACCGTTTCCGATGCTCAAGCGATGACAGGAATAAATTCGGGGTCTGATAAATAGTAATTACAGCCAAAGAGAGGGGAGACAGACAGGCGGAATAACAGCGACATAGAGTGAATATTAAATAGACAAAGAACTCCTTATGAAAGGTTAGCAGGGAATGGTGTTGCAAGGGCATGTGCAAAGCTGATCCAGACAACTGGAAACAGATTCTGAGAAGCGTGGTAGATGTGGGATGCTGGGACATGAAGTATCTACATCATTTCTAACTTGTCGTATACAGTAAAATGCTATCGTCATTGAATCCTTTTTATGAGGTTAGGCAAAATCCTAAACGATTTCTCATTCAATATGTGTGTTAGTTGGCTGTTTACATGGTCAAATTCTGCATGCTTACCTAAAAGGAGATATGTTTCTCGTTACCAAATTAAGTTTCAGCATATTATCATGCTCACAAGTAAATTATGAATAGGATGAAAAAGTGCATTTATCTAGATTTATAAAATGTGCTGACCTTAATGTGTACGACAACTTAAATGATTCTTGTTTATTCTTACGTACTAGATTGTAAAGAGTATATAGGGCAGGAGAGCGATAGGGCAATGGTGGCTCAAACGGTTATGTCTCCAGGTTATTGACCGGACCCCCGGCACTGCCACACTGCCACTGTTGGGATCTTGAGTAAGTTATTAACTTTACCTCCACCATGGGCGCTGTATCTGGACCTGTGTTCTGAATCCAGCTTCCTAACTAGTATATGCAAGCAAAACTACTGTACGCTACATGCAACAAATAATAGTATCATTATAAGTGCCTTTCTCTGTTGTGATGATGTCATGCTGCATGAGGAACATACATGTTTTGACAAGTGCTTTCTGATCACAGGGGAGGATGATTAGACATGTCCTTTGGATGTATTTAATGCAGCACTGTGGTGTATTTCCAGAGTTGAGGGTTCTCACACCCTCAGAGGGTCAGAGAGTGCATGTTCTCCCTGTGCTTGGTGGGTTTCTTCGATGTACACTGGTTTTCTCCCACAATGCAATTGCTATTTAATTGGAGTTTTAACATTGCATGTAGTATATGATCAGGGTATGATATATTTGCTGGGATATGCTCCAGACCTTCTGTGACACATGATAAGAGGTATAGATTATGTCATGGGAAAAAAAAAATCAGTCTTAGCTGTCAAGGTTGAAAGAGTCGTCACACAGATTGATCTTGACTGCGGTGTTTGTTAAGTTGGCACCTTTACCTGCATGATCACAATTAAGGCTTTGTTAGAGATTAGTCTATATCTAAACATCATTGATTAATTTTTAGCAAAGTATATTTATGCTTAGTAGAAATTTCAGAATATGTTACTGGCCACAAAGGGTTTTTTTTTTGTTTTTGTTTTTTTAGGCTCAAAGCTTGATTTGCAAATATTTTTTTGTGACACAGGAAGCGAAGGAAGGCCGGGGTGGGGGGGGGTGTAAGGATGGAAGGCTGCCATCTCAGCAGTGCTGCTTATGCTAACCAGATGTGCAGCTGAGCTACACACACAAATACACACACACACGAACATAACTACAGATTGCGCAATATCTTCTGGCATATAAGGCCCTGATTGAGTGCCAGAGACATCGACATGTGCACTTTATTTCTTTTCACTAATATATCTGTCTTTGTTGCTTTCTCTTTCATTCTTTAGGTTTGGTGTGACGCGGGGACACAAGTGTTTTTTTCCTATGCTGTGTGTCAGGGTGTCCTCACTGCTTTGGGAAGCTATAACAAATACAACAATGACTGCTACAAGTCAGTTCCCCCTCCACTACCTTGTGTGCTTCTAAGTGTGCAACAGCACAATTGAGCATTTCAATTTGTGTCTGGGCGATCTGCTCCTGAACAATGTGTGTGATAAACAATTTTATGTCTTTTATGCCAACAGAGACTGCATTGCTCTCTGTGCTCTAAACAGTGGCACGAGCATTTTTGCAGGCTTCGCCGTGTTCTCTATCCTGGGCTACATGTCTCATGAGCTGTCCTTACCTATGGAGGAAATAGTGAGATCAGGTATCATTTTGTTAAGAAAACTCTGTTAAAGTGCTCTATTTGAGCTGTTAAAGTGGTCAACCAGTGAGCAGAAAGATTAGACAGACAATTTTGAATTAATCCTCACTAATGAAATATTTCTAAACATGTCCTGGGGAAGATTCCAGAACAGATGTGCATGATATTAAGGTTCAGACTGTAATATCTATAATATATAGAAAATATACAGTTTCACATTTGGTCAGCATTATTAGTTGAACAAAAGTGTCCCAGACCAATATTATTATTGCTCCTGTTAATACTATAACTATTACTACTATTGTTAATATTATTATTACTATATATTATTACTAGTAAAAACAATGCTATACATTTACATACAAGGTTCCATCCATCTTCAACTGCTTATCCAAAATCAGGTTGCAGGGGTAGCAGTTCCAGCAGGGAACCCCAAACTTCCCTTTCCCCAACCACCTCAGCTAACTGTGACTGGGGGATCCCAAGGTGTTCCCAGGCCAGTGTGGAGATATAATCTCTCCACCTAGTCCTTGGTTTGCCCCGTGGCTTCCTTCCAGCTGGACTTGCCAAGAACACCTGCCTAGGGAGGCATCCTGGTGACATCCTTACTAGATGTCCCGTGGCAACTGACTCCTTTCCACGCAAAGGAGCAGCGGCTCTACTCCGAGTTTCCCCCGGATGACTGAGCTTCTCAATCTATCTTTAAGAGAAAAACCAGCTACCGTTCTGAGAAAATATTGTATTTTGCATGTATTTGCGAACTTGTCCTTTCGGTCATGACCTAACGCTCATGGCCATAGGTGATAGTTGGAACGAAAATCGACCAGTAGATTGAGAGCTCTGCCTTTTGGCTCAAATCTCTTTTCATCACAACAGTGCGGTAAAGCGACTGCAATATCGCCCCCACTGCTCTGATTCCTCTACCTGGAGTAGACAATTCAATGGTTTCCTGTTGAGAACCATGGCCACAGATTTCAAGGTGCTGATCCTCATCCCTGCCGTTTCACACTCGGCTGCAAACAGATCCAGCAAGCTCTGCAGGTTACAGGCTGATGATGATATTAGGACCACATCATCTGCAAAAAGCAGTGATGTAATCCTTAGCCCACCAAACTGGATACCCCCCCCTACATCTGCACCTTAATATCCTGTCCATGATAATCACAAAAAGGATTCGTGACAGAGTACAGCCCTGGTGGAGGCCAACACCCACTGGAAACAAGTTTGTCTTACTGCCAAGAACCTGAACACAGCTCTCACGTTGGGCATAAAGTAATGGAGGACCCCGAGAAGTGACCCCCTCCCAGAGTACTTCATGTCAACCAAGATAGCCCCTCAACACGCAGATCCTTCAGCATTTCTGGATGGATCTCGTCAATTCCCGGGGCTTTGGCACCATGGAGTTGTTTGACTACCTCAGTGACCTTGTCTAGGGAGATCGACGTTGACCCCCCAAACAATCTATAACCAGCACAGAAATCCAGTAACAAAACACTGCTCGGGTGTAGACCGGGGAGGCTGTTCCTCCCAATCACGCCCTTCCAAGTATCTCCATCATTGCTCATATGTGCGTTGAAGTCCCCCAGCTGGACTATGGAATCCCCTACTGGGGCCCGATGCAGGACTCCATTCAAAGTCTCTAAGAAGGCTGAATACTCTGAACTGCTGTTCGGTGCATAAGCACAGACAACAGTGAGAGTTTTCCCCACCATGGTTCAGGCATATTGAGGCGACCCTCTCATCCACTGGAATAAAGTCCAACGTCATGGCACTCAACCGGGGACTCATTAGTATGCCCACACCAGCCAGGCGCCTCACACCCTGGGCAACTCCGGAGAAGAACAAAGTCCAACCCCTATCCAGGAGTACGGATCCAGAGCCGAGGCTGTGCATAGAGGTAAGCCCCACCAGATCTAACTGATAATGCTCAACCTCTCACACAAGTTCTGGCTGCTTCCCCCACAGAGAAGTGACATTCCACGCTCCCAGATCCAGCTTCCGCCGCCCGGGTCTGGTCTGTCGAGGCCCTCGGCCTTCACTGCTACCCAAAAACCATGGGGTTTTCAAACCATGAAAGAGGAGGGAGAAAAGTGACCCTGCCTGGAGGAACCCGGGGACCATGTCTGGCCATGGACAGAGGGCCCTTTAGTGAGCTCCTGGTGGCTGGGTCTGTCCTGTCCAGAGTCCAGAATTATGATTTGGGAAAAAAGAAACCCAGTTAAACATTGATGTGTTAGAGCAGGAAGTCTGTAAAATAAGTTCTTGAATCCAGTACATTCAGCCTCCAGACGGCGCTTTAGTCCAACACATCTGCTAGGCTTTTGTGCCGAGTTCCTTTCCCCAGACAGGTAATGAGATAAAACTAATTTAATCCTTCAGTTACTTCACTGCACCACTGAAAGTAATTTGAAATCTACTGTTTCATTTTGCCTGTTTCATGGAGCACAACGGTGGAAAGTACATACTAAGAAGCAATTACTATAATGCGCTCAGTGATATGATGAGCCCTGTTTGCTCTGAACTGTTTTGCAGGTCCCGGATTGGCATTTATAGCGTATCCCAAAGCCCTGTCTCTCCTCCCAGGCCCACAGTTCTGGTCTCTCCTTTTCTTCATGATGGTCCTCTTTCTGGGACTAGACAGCCAGGTACATTTACAGTTTTTATGGTTTTTAAAAATTGCAATGACTTTGCATGATCACGATCTAAGAAGGATTTCAATTACATGAATAATTTAGAATTTGAAATCGTAGTATGACGGACTGACCGTAACGTACATAGATACTAGAGATGCACGTACAGTACAGCACTAAATTTTATTAGTTTTTACTAGGTGTGTCCAAACATTGCACTGATGAATACTTTGTGCCTGAACATGTCTGATCACGTTTTATGAAACAAAAGGGAAGCGAATAAAACAGACTAAGGACATAACTCTCTCAGTTAAGGACATAACTCTCAGTAACAGTTATTCAGACGTTTATTAACCAATGAAAAGTACATTTAAAAACAGTTCTTTGATTCAGATATCTACCTAATGTTATGTATCAGAAGAAGCAATAAACAGATGCAGATAGTACTTTCTGTGTCTGGCTATTTCTCCAATTATTCATATATGTGTCTGTGTTTGGATTTAATCCCAAAGCATGCCTGGCTTAAGCCCAAAACCAGAAGGTGATTTTCCCTGGGGTGAGAGCTTCTACTCCAATACATATGGACTCAAACAAATGCATATTGATTCATTATAAGGCACATACTGCATCACAGGGCATCTTACCTCATATTGCATATAGTACTGCTCAAAACTCATTTCTTTCTTATTTTGTTTCCATATAGCCAGACCTCTTGTTTTTTTAATGTAGTCTTGAGAAATAGTTCTCCAAGCTTGCTGAAGGACTTTTCAGTTCTTATTTTTGGCACGTTTTTGGCTCTCATTTTCAGTCCACACCCAGTACCTGATCAGTTTCAGAGAAATGTTTTCTATTCAAGCATAAAAACCATTCAAACAAAACTATTCAAGCATAAAAAAGCATTAAACATAAGGGATGAACCAGTGATAAACAGGTGCAGATGAGGAAAATAATCAGACCAGTGACTCATATATATATATTGGTGATGCTGAATGGTGAGAGGTTGGAGCAAATGAGTGGGGAAATGAGGTTGCTGCTGAGGTTGTTAAAAAACAACAACTATTTAAATTTTTTAAACAATTTTTGGCATGTTGCAGCCTGTCACAGTAAAACATTTGTTCCCATTTCTTTCATTTAATCTACATTATTCAATATGAAGAAATAAGTGCCGGCTCAAGACTTTTGCACCGCACTGCACATGAGCTAACAGATGCTTATAATTGGCTAACATTGCTCTGAATGATAGATGAGAGCGACTATGCCATCCTTCACACCTAGAGAGCATGGCCAGTTTTGCTCTATAGACTTCTAGCCACAGATGACTGTCAAATTTGATCTATTTAGTCAATTTAAGGTGGTACCTGCCTGTGCTATATAATACCCTCATTTAGATTACAACCACCTTAACCATTTATGAAGGATGATTGAATGAACGCTTTTATTGTATTGCTGTAAATGCATAATTTCCATTCATATTTAGAATGTGGCATTTCTTTGGCCTGACAGCGTTGCATTTGATCACGTGGTCACACCTACGAGCTTCATGTCATTTAAGACCAGATCTTAATGTCTATATTTTATCTGTGTTAAATGCTTTACCTTTTCATTTCAAGCACCGCATTTGAATTCAGTTATAGCCCGGATTTCTCACAACTTTGTACTGTTGTACTGTAGCTTCTTAGACGAGGAGTAGCCCATCTTTAGGATTACGGCACTGCTCCACAATTCTGGTCACCTTGACTTTGCTACAACTAAACACTATAACTAACATGTATTTTAAAGTATGTCTTTAAGAAAATAAAGTGATTTGTGCTCATGAAAACTGTTTGTATTTCAGTTTGTGTGTGTGGAAAGTCTAGCCACAGCGCTCACCGATGTTTTCCCTGAAATTCTAAGAAAGCCAAAGCGCAGGGAGATTCTGGTGTTGCTCATTGCCGTGGTTTGCTTCCTATTGGGCCTTCCTCTCGTCACTCAGGTACTGAATGAAACAGACTCATACAATTGTGTCTAAACCTTTGAGCTTGCTCTGAAGAACTGATAAAAAAAGAAAGAAAGAAAAAGAAAAATCCAGGTTTGTTCATTTGCTGTTGCAATTTAGTTTTTTCACCAAAAGTCATGAAAATACAAATGACATGACAGTATATCACATCCATATAAGGACTTTTTAAATGGATTTTCCATTTCCTTTTACTGTATACATTTATTTTTGTCTATCATTTAAAATATTCTTGTGAGTATTAAATGTCCAATGAAAGTATAATCAAAACATTTAGTATAAACTTTTATCCAAAGTTATTTTCAGTTCAACCAAGTTAAGGTCCTTGTTTAAGTTTCCAAAAGTGGCAGCTTGGCAGTACCAAGGTTTCAAACTCACAACTGTAAATGAAATACTAGTAATAATAATGAAATAAAAACGGCTGAAATTCAAATCAAAAATTAAAATCAACAGTTAAGTGAACCAAAGTAACATAGTAAGTGCTTCTCTCTTAGGGTGGACTCCATCTCTTTAAGCTGATAGACACATACGGCCCCAGTGGAACAAACCTGCTCCTCATCGCCTGCTTCGAGACACTCGTCATTGCTTGGGTGTATGGTAAGCTACTGTATTACAAAATATTATTTATGTAGATTAAATTTTTATATGGATTACAGCAGAAATTTCCTAATCGTTTTTTAAAAAAGAGGCCAAGTTACAAAAACACACAAAACAGATAATAATGAATGTAATAATTATATATTAATATATTTTACTATAATATTATATAATATAATTATATTATAGATTTTTATATTATAATTAATAAGATTATAGTTTACCCTTTCTGCTAGCCTGTTTTCTTTCTTTTTTCTATCTTTTCTTAATGCTTAAATAAAAAATATGTACCCACTTACACACAATAACTATATAACATGTACGCACTATATAACTGCATAAAATGCATAAGTTTACTGCATAAACAGCTAAATGGGTGTAGAGCACCCTTTTAAGACAGAGTGCATTCTTACCATTTTAAGCTACTGGATGTTCTATTACTGATTAACCATGTTACAGTATATGTTTATATGCTAAGGAAACAAATTAGTAAAATCAGCAAACACATCAATGACAGGACACAGGAGAAGAGACAAAAATTGAATCACAACAAAGGTGCATGTCTGAATAAAACCTAATTGACAAGAACTCAAAAGTTAATTCAAATATACTAAAAAATTATCAACCGGCACATTAAATACTGACCCCACTGAATCAATAAAGATTGCATGGGAGCAGGAACTTGGGGTTGCTATGGGTGAAACAGAATGGAATAATGCACTCTGTCTAATAAATTCTACCTCAATATGTGCACGACACAGACTGATAAAGTGCAAGATTCTTCATAGAGCACACTATTCTAACGCCAGATTAGCCAAAATATACCAAGACAGAAATAACACTTGCAATAGGTACAGACAGTCTCCGGCAAATCACACGCATATGTTCTGGTCCTGTCCAAGCTTGACAGAGTTCTGGTCTAAAATATTTTATATTTTCGAAAAGTCGTTCGGATTGTCAATCACCCCAAATCCTTTAACAGCTCTCTTCGGAATTCCTTTTGATTCAAACTTCCTCGACAACCCAAGCTGTTGTTGCTTTCACCACACTATAGGCCAGGAGGCTTATTCTCCTCAAGTGGAAACATGCTCCCCTCCTTCTTATGGGAGATGGATAAAAGAAATTCTTTTATGTTTAAAACTAGAAAAAAATCCACTTTTCTTTAAAAGGGTCTTTAAAAACCTTTTATAAAACATGGGAACCAATGTTAAATTATATTGATACTACTGATCTATTACATGAAGATGCAGTAGAGGATTGATTTTTTTTTCTTTTTTTCTTTGTCCCTCCTTTTTTTTCTTCTCTTTTTCTTCTGTTTGTTTTTGTTCGGTTTTGTAGTTAGGGTGGGAGAAGGGAGGGACTGGGATGGGTTGGAAAGTAGAAATTTGAAATGCATGTTTTTGTATATTTACTATGTTGTATCTTTGTTAAATGCCAATAAATATATTTGGGGGGAAAAAATGTATATATTATATATATACTAAAAACTCAGGTCAGTCACCCAACCATACAGTACACCATTCAGTGAAATGCTTCTTACCAGTGTCCAGTGACAAATATATATTTTATATATAAGACACCACTGCAATTTACTCCAGAAAACATCTGGAATGTCATCAAGAAGATGTATGGTGACAAACCATTAAGCAAAGCTGAGCTGTTTCCTTTTTTTGCAAAAAGAGTCGTATAAAGTTACCCAACAGCAATGTGAATTTTTCAAATTCAAATTCAAATTCAAATTTTATTTGTCACACACACATTCATACACAGTAYGATATGTAGTGAAATGCTTAGGCGACTGCCCGTGACCATAGAATAGAAAACTATATTTTAAGTGTATTTACACAAAAGATACAACAAGAATATTGTAGAGGTAGATTCACCTAAGCATAAAATAGTAATATATAAAAAAATATACATAAGTGGTACTATTAAAGCCTAGGTGAACAGTACGAAAAATGAATATAAATAGAGATGTCCATCCAGGGGGTGTGCAAGAATGCTTTAAAGTGATTTTGTGCTTAAGTGACATGTGCTATAGAGTAAATTGCAATGTGGTGTGAAGGGTGTGCAAGATTGTCCCAAGAGTCCAGAGAAAGTGCAAGAAGCATGGGTGTAGGTGTAAAGTGAGTCTGAGTCAGTCAGTACTGTGTGGAGTGCTGGTTGAGAGACCGTATCGCCTGCGGGTAGAAGCTCCTCTTCAGTCTCTCTGTATTGGTCTTCAGGGAGCGGAATCGCTTTCCTGACCTCAACAGAGAGAACAGTCCATTACTGGGATGGCTGAGGTCCTTCACGATCTTCCTGGCCTTGGTCCAGCACCGCTTGCTGTAGATCGAGTGCAGGTCAGGGAGCTCGGNGGTAACAGCCCTTGATTTGCAACATTAAATTGATAACAATAAAAATTTTTGGAATTAAAATTTTTAGGTCAATTTTGATATTTAGATATTTATTCATCTTCGGATAGCATTTTGCAGCCTATCCTGGAACTACTGAGGACAAGCATGGAGTCCATAAAAAAAAATGAAGAATGAAGAATTGCAAGATATGATTTGTTGTTTTAGACTGTCCCCATAAGTTTGGATGGCTTCCACTTTGGCATGTCTAGGCCAGCAATACCCTGCTTTAGGCCTGCTTTAGTGTTAATTTGCATGTTCACAGGTTCTTCAGTGGTAAAATATTTGCCCTGTCTTTAAGAGATTACTTAAATTCTCAGAATGGCAAAAATGATTCCTTTGATCTCAGAAATGCTCATGTTTCTTTTTCTGTCACTTTCTACTTCTTGTCAAGACTTTTTGTCTAAACAGTTACAGTTTGGCTAAACAACTCTGATACAGTAAGAATCACCATTAATCCTTCTGATGTTAATTAAATCTTTAAACAAAGTTTTTTTTTTTTTTGCTTTCTAGAAAGTGGGTTGTATGTTCACAGCTGCCAGTAGCATGTCAATACACATTCAAGGCTGCATGTCAAAGCCACATAATTCCTAATATGTGATTTGTGCTGAGAGTACAAATATAACTTTATTGTACACATAAATGTGAATGTGACAGTAATATAGGTTTTTTAGCTTGTTTGATATTATTTTAATTGGAATTTGGTACATTTGTGTTTTGTCTTATTAGTGATTCAACTAATAAACATAAGAAACCCAAGGTGCTAAACATTTTTTAATACAGTCTATGATGGCTGTCAGTTTTTGTTATTTGTTTTGTAGTTTTAGGTACAGAGTACAGTAATTTATTACACAATGACATAAAATGCATTTCCAATCGGACATAGATATACAGTATAAGCAAATTGAGTGAAATAATATCAGAGCCAATAATCAAAAAAAAAATTCAAATGGAAATATCTTGAATGTGTTATCCCATGTATTATTATTTATATATACATATAGAACAAAAACTTTAACCCAATTAGACATTTGGTCTAATTTCAAGCTTGTAATTGTCTTTTTCTTCCAGTGGATAATTGTGCTTCTGCTTAATGATGAATGAAATTCCTTTTGTGCAGTCTATGCAAATAATTATGCTCAGTAAAACCTTTTACAGAAGTTATGTTTCAAAATACCGATAAACAGAATCGATGATTGACTAAAATGAGAAAATGTTCTAATTACCATGCTACAGGTGCGGACCGTTTTTTTGGTAACATCGAGGACATGATTGGATATCCCCCCATGCCTGTGCTGAAGTATTGCTGGCTCTTCATCACCCCGTTCATCTGTGCAGTAAGTTTAGTACATTTTTTTTTAGATCAAAAGACACATACATTGTACACTATTTTTGTTTTACCCCAAAAAAAACAAGAAAATAGTCGGCAGAAAATAAATAAATAAATAAAAAATTATATATACACACATTTTAGAATTTTTTTCAAACAAAAAAAGGAAAAGAAAGAAGTATTAAGTATCCAATTTATCTGCATCTATATTTTCAAAGTGGCTCATAAATGGTTGCCAGACATCATAAAATTCCTGAGTGGACCCCTTTATGGAATGGCGAATCTTTTCTAGATGACTAATATACAAGACCTCTTTAATCCAGTGAGCACCCAAAGTTTAGTAAATTTGTCTCCTCTTTTCTCTCTCTGCTTAGGTGTAGCTCAGTGGTTAAGTGGTCTAAGACACTGCCTGGCCAAAAAAAAAAAAAAACTTTTTCACACCTTTGATTACACTGCGCAATGTGGTGTCCAGCTCATGTGTGAAAATGATTCCCTATGCAATCTTTTACAATCTGAGTCCCTGAATATGCCTGTGCCATCAGGAAAGAAAACATTCATTGATGTGATACCCCGGTCATTCAGTACATTCAGGTCATCACCTGATCTCATTTTATTGCCATAGAACATTGCTGAGCCTAGACCTTACCAAGTAAAGCAACTCCAGATCATAACGCTGCCTCCACAGGCTTGTACAGTGCATCGGGTGTATCACTTCATGTTCTTCCCTTCTTACACTGACACACCCATCGCTCTGGAATAGATTCACTCATGACTCATCAGACTATATGACTTTTTTCCATTTCTTCAAAGTCTAATCTTTATACTCCTTATCAGTCTTATTAGTCTTTATTAGTGTCACTAAAGTTTCCGACCATTACTTCTGTCAAGTCGATGGTTCAGTACTATATTTCTAGGTTTGTGTAATATGTTGGATAAGGCATAACATATAAAACAAACAAAGGATTTTAGTAATATGCAAGTAATTTGTTATACCAGATGGTGAGATTATGACTACAGCTTTTTGTTGTCAGGCTGTTTATTATTATTATTATTATTATTATTATTATTATTATTATTATGAATAACTATCTGACATTACACCTGTTTTTCTCCAATGATATTTAGGCCACCCTTTTGTATGATCTGATCGTCAGTCCACCACTCAGTGCTTCAAAAGACTTTGTACCCAGCTGGGGTTCCACGGTTGCTGCCCTGCTCACTCTCACACCAATGATCTGCATCCCTATCTTCATTCTGGTCGCTCTCAAAAAGGTAAATCAATTAACTAATGCACAAAATATTTCTCAATAGGATTATCATGATTAGGACGTCTAAAACCATGTTGCTTTAAACTATATTAGTATTTGTGATGTAAAAACAAAATGCTATCTCCAGGTATTTGTACTACATTTGTTAAGGTAAGAAGAAAGTTTGTGTTGCAAATTTTGTAATATACTGTACTATATGTAGGTAATATCGAAGAAGGAGAGGAGGAAGGCGTGTTCATAGGCAGAGAGAGAAGAGGAGTGACAAAAGGGACATTGAATGTTGGGACTATGACAGGGAAGGCAAGACAGTTGGTTGGCGTGATGCAGAGAAGGAAGATGGAAAGGTAGCAAGGTTAGAAACTTAGGAGCAGGGTTCAAGTTGTTGTACCATGGTGTGGTTAGGAAAAGAAATGGAGTAGGTGTTATCCTGAAAGAGGAGTTTGTAAGGAATGTTCTGGACGTGAAAAGAATATCAGACAGGTTGATGAGTCTAAAGCTGGAAATTGATGGTGTGATGTGCAATATTGTTAGTGGTTATGCCCCACAGGTAGGGTGTGAGTTAGAAGAGAATGAGAAATTCTGGAATGAGTTAGATGAAGTGATGCAGATTGGTGATTGGTGCAGATTTTAATGGACATGTTGGGGAAGGGAACAGAGGTGATGAGAATGTGATGGGCAGGTTTGGTCTTCAGGACAGGAACGTAGAAGGACAGATGGTGGTGGACTTTGTGAAGAGGAAAGAAAATGGCAGTAGTGAATACTTTCTTCCATAAGAGGCAGGAACATATGGTGACATAAAAGATTGGAGGCTGAAGCACTCAGGTGGACTACATCTTGTGTCAACGTTGTAATCTGAAGAAAATCAGTGACTGCAAAGTATTGGTAGGGCAGAGTGTAGCCAGACAACACAGGATAGTGATGTGTAGAATGACCCTGGTAGTGAGGAAGGACAAAGTGGTGGAAGTTGAAAAAGGAAGAATGCTGTGCAGTTTTTAGGGAGGAGTTGAGACAGGCTCTGGGTTGTTCGGAGGTGATTCCAGTTGACTGGACAACTACAGCTAAAGTGATTAGGGAGACGGGTAGGAGGGTACTTAGTGTATCATCAGGAAAGAGAAAAGTGGACAAGGTAACTTGGTGGTGAAATGAGGATGTCCAGGAGTGCAGGGAAAGAGGCTAAGAGCTAAGAAGAATTGGGACACATTGAGGACTGAATAGAATAGACAGAAGTACAGGGAGCTGCAGCATAAGGTGAAGGTAGAGGTGGCAAAGGTCAAACAAAGAGCATATGAGGACTTGTATGATAGGTTGGACAGTAAGGAGGGAGAGGTGGATCTGTACAGGTTGGTGAGGCAAAGAGATCGAGATGGAAATGATGCAAAATGTTAGAGTGACTAAAGATAGGGACGGAATTGGACTGACAGGTACAGGGAGGGTGATGGGAAGATGGAAGGAGTACTTTGAAGAGTTGATGAATGAGGAAAATTAAAGAGAACAAAGAGTAGAAGAGGTGAGTGTTGTGGAGCAGGAAGCAGCAAAAATCAGTAAGAGTGAGGTGAGGAGGGCGTTAAAGAGGATGAAGAGTGGAAAGGCAGTTGGTTCTGATGACATACTTGTGGAGGTGTGGAAGTGCTTACGAGAGGTTGCAGTAGAGTTTCTGACTAGTCTGTTTAACAAGATTTTGGAGAGTTAGAGGATCCCAGAGTAATGGAGGAGAAGTGTATTAGTACCTATCTTTAACAACAAGGGGAATGTGCAGAGTTGTGGCAACGACAGAGGAATAAAGCTGATGAGCCATTCAATGAAGCTTTGGGAAAGAGTAGTGGAAGCTACAGTAGGTTAAGGGTAGAGGTCAGCATTTGTCAGCAGCAATATGATTTCATACATAGAGTACAACAGATGCAGTATTTGCTTTGAGGATCCTGATGGAGAAGTATAGAGGAGATAATAGGGAGTTGCATTGTATCTTTGTGGATTTAGAGAAAGCATACGACAGGGTGCCGAGAGAGGAGCTGTGGTATTGTATGAGGAAGTCTGGAGTGGCAGGAAGTATGTTAGAGTGGTGCAGGACATGTGTGAGAGCTGTAAAACAGTGGTGAGATGTGCTGCAGGTGTGACAGAAGAGTTCAAGGTGGAGGAGTGTCTGCATCAAGGATCGGCTCTAAGCCCCCTCTTGTTTACTATGGTAATGGACAGGAAGACAGATGAGGTTAGACAGGAATCTCCATGGACTATGAGGTTTGCAGATGACATTGTGCTTTGTAACGAGAGCAGGGACCAGGTGGAGGAAAATCTAGAGGGGTGGAGGTATGTTCTGGAAAGCAGTGGAATGGTAAGGCTACATGGAGCAGAGGTAAAGAAGGTGCAGGACTTTGAGTACTTCAGGTTAATGTCAACGGTCTAGTCAACGGAGAGTGTGGAAAGGAGGTGAAAAGGCGGGTACATGCAGGTTGGAATGGGTGGAGAAAAGTGTCAGGTGTGTTAAGTGACAAGAGAATCAGCGAAAATGAAAGGAAAGGTGTACAAGAGAGTGATGAGACCAGCGATGCTCTACGGCTTAGGGACAGTGGCACTGAAGAAAAGACAGGAGGCAGAGTTCAAGGTAGCAGAGATGGAGATGTTGAGGTTCTCTTTGGGAGTGACAAAGATAGATAGGATCAAGAATGATTTCATCAGAGGGACAACACATGTTAGATGTTTTGGAGATAAAGTCAGAGAGGCCAGATTGAGGTAGTTTGGACATGTTCAGATGAGAGATTGTGAGCATATTGGAAGAAGGAACTGCCAAGCAGGAAGTCTAAAGGAAGACCAAAGAGGAGATTTATGGATGCCGTGAGAGAGGATATGAAGTTAGTTGGGGTGAGAGAAGAGGATGCGGAGGATAGAGTTACATGGAGGCAGATGAAAGGGAATAGCCAAAAGACATAAAGGAGACTGTATGTATGTATTATGTGCGAGACTGACAATATGGACAGACCTGTGGGTGAAAGATGCACCCCAAATGCCAATCCTAAACCAAATGTGATCATTTGGGGATCATATCACAGAAAAAAAGATTGGGGTTATACCACAATGTTGTTAAATGTTCAGGTTTGACTTGATTGAAGTTGTTTATAAATTTTCTTGGACAGCAGCTCTGATAGTAGTGTTGCATAGTAGTCTTTCAATGCATCAAAGTTATAATTTCAATAATATTTTTTATAAAAACCTTACACAGGGGTTTTATATGCTAGACACAGCACATAAACTAATAAAAAATGTGTAATTAGTCCGAGGTTATAACCTTAGGCAACACGACAAGCTGCAAAAATCTTCACAAAAAATAAAATGGCTTTCATTTGTTACAGTTGATGGATATTTGCTGTAATATAAAACACTTAAGAAGAGAATAAAAAAATATCACTGCACTATAATAATTAGGGTGAACAGCTCACCCAGTCGGACACTCCTTTTATTCTTTTCTCACATGAGTTAAAGTATTCACTTCCTCTTGCATAGTCACTTTACAAATGTCTCTTCCATCCCCCGAATTCTTGCCAGGGTCATGACCTGATTGTACCCTCTGCTGACCTGCAACAACGCAGCCCAAACAAGCCTCGGCTAACGCTGTGTGATCGTGTCATCATTAAGGAACAGAAGCTTTCCCACACAGACGAAGACAAAAGTGTTGAAGAAAAAGCTCTGAAAGAGGACACCACTAACATGTGAGGTGACGTATCGGCAGCGAGTCTTTGACCTCGTATTTTCTGCATGGATACAAAAACCTCTTGCCAGATAATGAAACCTCAAAAGAAATGAAACCTCAGCTACAATTCACAAATGAAATAAACTGTTATGTAAGCTTCTGGTTACTTCTCCATTTCTTTTTATAAACAATATAAGCTCATTTAATAAACGTATTTTTGGGTAAAGAATGATTAACGGTGGATCTACTATTTCCACTGCTAGCACTGCTGATCTAGTATAATACCGTTACCCTGCTGTCATATTTTATCTCTCGGGAATCATCAGTATAAATCATCAGTATAAATAATATAATCAATATACATTATGACTGAGCCAACATTGAGTGTTGTCATTTTTATGAGTTTAGTCATGTATGGGTTTGTAGACCAATATGCCATAATTAAAGAATTATGCATTTGTATTTGTATTTAACCAGAATTAGTAAGGGCTAAAACTTTATGATTTCATTTATATTTAAAGTTTAACATCTAACTAGCACTGCTGTACAGAATTATACATGCAATTCTAATTACAGTATTGTGAATTTATTTTATATTTTTTGTAAAGGTCAAACAGCTGGCCTTTTTTAGTAATGTTTTTCTTTTCAATAATCCAGTTATTTCAAGCATTGTTGCGTTGGGAATTTCTTCTCTCTCTCTCTCGTGGTGTTTTTAATTTTGAAACTGGGTATTATGTGTGGTTTTTTGTATGTTCTCTCCTTATTTTTATGGGTTTCTTCTGGGTTCTTTAATCTCGTCCGCTGTCCAAAGATGTGTCTATAGGTTGCTTTAAATTGCCAGAGTATGAATACAGTATGTGTACGGTGAATTCTCACATTTTGTACCCATTGTTTATTGGATTGGCAACAAATCCACCATGACCCTGATCAAAATAAAGTGGTTACTGAAAAACTGAACTTTACCTTATACGTTACTTTTAATTGGACGTGTACAACATTTCTATAGCTTTTTCATTTCTATAGCATACCAGCAAACCGGCATGTTAAAAATATTTAATAAACTATTTATTAAGCTGTATTAACAAGTAGGATTAGAGGTAAATAACTCAGTACAGGGGTAGACATTTAACCAACCCAAATTGATAATTAAACAAGTTATTCTGTTTGACAAAAATAACTTTCATTTGGTTTGAGGACACTTTAATTTTTTCTTTCATATATCTAATTAAAAAGGTTAAAGGTAAGATTATTTTAAAATCTGATGAATTTCTTTTAAAAAAAAAAAAAGGTCACAAATCCAAAGTACAGTACACATATTATTAGAGCATGGGTTTGTGATTATGGGTTGTAAGGCGTGTATTATTATTATTATTATTATTATTATTATTATTATTATTATTATTATTATCATATATTTCTGTTGGTCCATAGCATCCATTTTATGTATTTGGTCCAATAATTTCTTGGAAACACTTTACATTAATTGCTGATCATCAATCTCATCAGTTATTTTTGGTTAACCACTGCATACATATTAATTAGGTAGTTCATATTCTCTATTAGATGCAGATGTTTATTTGACCTTTTTTTTTTTATTACATATTTAGTTCAAGTCATCAGCCTTGGGTATCCCAGATGTCATATGCTCCAGGAGAGGGCAGTCTTTAACCCTTTAACAGACACACAATGAAATACTTGTCCAAAATAAATGTATTTCTAATTGGATTACAACAATACATTATTATTATTATTATTATTATTATTATTATTATTATTATTATTATTATTATTATTA
>QMIH01000348.1:392563-408125 GCA_003987875.1 Clarias batrachus | reverse complement strand
ATGCTTTCTTTCCTGATCAGGGACTCCCCATTGATTCATTTATATCAATTATATATATATATATTAAATAATAGCTTGGATTAAAAACCAAATCCAAATGCGTTCTCACTCTTACTTACTTTCAGTGACCACTTCATTTTGGAAAGGATCACAGTACCTTGTAATCTAAGTCTCCTGACATGGGCTCTAGGCCAACCACAACCCTGTATACAGGATAAGTGGTATAGAAGAACAGGAAAATGGCCAGAAACTATAAATATAATTCTATAAAAAAAAACTCTTGTGTAGCATGTGATTTCATTAATGCATGCCATGTGTGCTTTGCAAAAATAGGGGCCAACACAGTGATCTTGTTTACACAAAATTCCTTGCACATATCTGCTGAAGCCTCAATGTAGCTGCTCAGAACACGTCCTAGTGTCATACCCCTACACCCATGTTTCAATCTCTGGTAATGATCCTCGACATGAAGGAGGGGTCATCCACAGCATGCTGAAGGAGTTCTTGGCAGACATTGACGAGATGTTCCTTCTGGTCCCCACTCAGAAGCTGTGAATGATTGAAAAGGTTCTTGCACGTTCAGAGGAGGTGACAAGATGACCCTTAGAACAGCAAAGGTGAAAATGTCCTTACGCACTAGAGAAGCAAAACACAGACACACACACACACACACACACACACACACACGCACACACACACACACACACACACAGCTTAGAGAATACACAGTCACTTCCAGTATAGTAGTGATTTGCAGGGAACCAAGGGACATATTCACAGAGAGCAACAGAAAGAAATAGAGAGAGAGAGAGAGAGAGAGAGAGAGAGAGATACCAGGCCTGTAGGAGACATGGTTTATTTGGCAGGCAGGCAGGCGAGTACATGCAGACGGAGGGAGCTCTTGGCCTAGAGACTGAGCTTCCCAGGGAGTCCAAGATGAGTGACATATGCTACTGATACTGTTTCTCCTGCTCTCTCAGTGCTTCCACTACCTCAAGCATGAGCTCATATGTTGGCATCTCAACCACCGCTGATGATTTGTCCAAAACAATCTGTTCATTACAGATTTTTAATTTCATCACACATAAATAGAGGCTGGGAAAAAAACAGGTGGTTACACACTGGGGTTCCTCTGATATACTGTATACTGGGTGACAAATAACAATGCTAACAGTGAAGTACTTAACATCTATCACATCAAAAAGCTGATTGTGCTTCAACAGAGACAAAATCTATCAACTATCTTAACCATTAAGAGAGAGAGAGATACACGTACAGAAATGTTAAAATTTTAAATTTAATAAGGCAACAACAACAACAAAAAAAAAAACTTTAAAAAAAAGCCAACCTTCAGTACAGTGAAAAAGTATTTGCACCTTTCTGAATTCATGTTTTTTGCATATTTGTCACACTTGTGTGTGTGATTGGGATCATCAAACAAAGTTTAATATTACACAAAGATAACATTAGTAAATACAAAATGCAGTTTTTTAAATTATGAATTTATTTATTAAGGGAAAAAACTGTCCAAATCGACCTGGCCCTATGTAAAAAAAGTAATTGCCCGCTGATTACTTCCAGACCTGTTGCATCAAGAAATCACTCAAAGTAATGCATGCTAACAGATCCAATTAATGATCTAATGAAATTCAAGAACAAATGAGAAACACAGTAATTGACATGTACCAGTTTGAAAAGCGTTACAAAGCCTTGCTTTGGGACTCCAGCGAACAACAGCGAAAGCCGTTATCCACAGCCATATAGACAAAAATGCCATTCATGGGAGAGTTCCAAGGTGAAAGCCACTGATGACCAAAAGAACACAAAGGCTCATCTCACAATTGCCCCCAAAAAAAGTATTATCTTGAAGACTTTTTGACAAATATTCAATAGACTGATGAGACAAAGGTTGGACTTTTTATAACAAAGCATTTCATAAAAAGAACATCATACCAACAGTCAAACATACTGGTGGTAGTGTGATGGTCTGGGGGAGGAGGTTTAGAGAATGCTTCCTAGCCATCCTCCACATCACAAGGTCTCTGCGCAACTTAAAAACTCCACAGAACGATAAATTGTGGTTATTAACCTAAAATTATTCTTATATATAATATTAGATATAATTGAGCATGATAATGCATATTAGTGGCTGTTTATATTAAAAAGTTTTCAATATTTTAAATGGCGTAGTTGTAACACTGATGTCAATGACATTCTAGACTGCTGTACTGAATAAAGTCTTGGATATTCACTATCAGTGATAATGGAGATTTGGTAATAAAAATTTCTATATATCTTTTATTCCTTCAAATATAGTCTCGTTCTAAGGATTTATCCAATGGTAACTAGGCTGGTGGGTGATAACCCACACAAGCATGTCCTGATACAATTCTCTACATCAAACACCCATACACACTCTTTGTTTCCTCGAAATCTCGAATTAGGGGATCGGCTCCTCTGTGATAGCCCTGGGCTCTGTGGAGAAGCAATATACATATCACAGAACAAGTCGAAGCTTATTATCAGTAGGTCAATACCAACCACTGGTTTGCCCAGCTACAGAGGCTCGTGAAACTGATGTGAGAGAGGGGGAAATTTGCCTCGACTGAAATGCTGGGAAGTATCTGTTGAGTCTGTAATAGGTAGCTGGATACTAGGTTTCATTTGGGAGTTCTCCATTGTCTTGTTTCTCTATTATTCAGCAGAGACATCTTCACACATCACAGGTACAGTAACTTTTCCTTCTTTCATCCTGTCCAGTACATTAATATGCTGGCCTTACTGACTCACAATCTACTGCTTAAAAATAGTATAAACATCCTATGTTTAAAAAAATGCTTATAGAAGATACCCCTTCAATTAATTTTAGGGAAAACCTTAGTGTTGTGAAGCAAAGCAGCTTGGACCTTTAAATAAAGAGATAATGGAGATTTGTATGTGGTAGAAACTTAAATTTTAACTATTATTTATTGGACATTACGAACCTTGAGTGATTAAGCTACTTTTGGTTATGTACATAAACTTAGTCATTGAAATTAACAACATAACCACAATAAATAAGTCTTCCATGTTACTGTACTGTTTTTAGTTGCATGATCTGTTGGGTGTCCAATACTAACTTGTGGAACAATCCACTTACATTTTGGACATGTAGTAAGTACAGCCCAGTGTTCACTAGAATAAACATTGTTTAACACATAAGTCCAGTCCTTAGGTGGACTGTGGAACATCCGGGATCGTGCCATGGGAAAAACAGGGGACAGCTCTGTGCAGCTCAACTCACCATCAGAGCTCAAGCAGGCTGCACCATTTGAGGAGATTAACCACAGCCTGACTTCTGCTCTGGATGAGAGCAACAAGACCCTTCCTGAGCGAGGTACCTGGAAGGGCAAGTTTGACTTCCTGCTATCCTGCATAGGATATGCCATTGGCCTGGGAAATGTCTGGAGATTCCCATATCTTTGTGGGAAAAATGGAGGCGGTAAGAAACAACAAGGAAAAGATGTTTTAACCTTTTTGTTGAAACTTTAAAACACTAAACTTGTGGTGCTGTTATCTGTCCTAGTGTTTTTTTTTTTTTTTTTAACTTTGATTGCACATTGTGTCCTTGGTGTATGTCCTTCGATATAATTTTTATTTTCGGGCAAAAAAAAGATGACAGATAATCTTTCACATTCAGTGCACCAGCTTTTAATGTGTTATGATGCATCAGTGAAATGGACTGAAAAATATCAGCACAAATTTAGGGGGATTTGCAGTGTGTAATCACCTGACACGAGTGCCCAGCATCTCTCCTTCATTCCAGTCTGAGTATTTTTTTAATGACTATTTGTGATGCTGTTGTTTTTGGTTTCACAAAATTCCAAAAAATATTCACCTTATACACTAATACAGCTTTTAATACCATTCATACCAGCTAAGCTTGTACCCCGGCCATTGTTATTGACCAGTGCCTCACAAACTCAGCATGTCCACTCCCAAATAATTTTAAGCAGTATAAAGACAAAGTTGTAATTTTGGTTCCTGCTCTGCAGCAAAATTTATGTATCCAGGTTGTCATTTTAAATGGTCACTGTCGGATATCCAGGTGAGAAAGTGGCTTATTAATAGCTGTGCTAATGTCAGTGTCCTACAATTCCCTACTTCATTAGGCTTGATGCCATTTGCCTGCTGACATGTCCTCTAAATAACTGCACTCACTCATTGATTTCTTTTGAGCTGCAAATTTGTGACTCACCATTTGAATAAATTGCTGAACAGAGATAGAAGCTCGCAGTAAATGGTAAGAAGCCATGCATATCATAATACACTTTCCCCTGCAGATTCAGGAGAATAGAACTTTGATATCCTCAAGGAATTGTTATTCCTTATTAGAGTGTATGCAGTTAGAGTTAAACGTATTCACATGAGAAAATGTATAATTAATATAATTGCCTGTTTGTTCCAGGAGCATTTCTTATTCCTTACTTTACTACACTGGTGTTTGCTGGCATTCCTCTATTTCTGCTGGAGACTGCACTAGGACAGTACACATCAGTGGGAGGACTAGGCGTCTGGAAACTCATACCCATGATGAAAGGTACAGTATGAAATGTACGGATGTAAAGAAACCCACATGCTCATTGTGTCAGACAATTCCTGACTTCCAATATGATGAATCAAACATCTTGTTACTCTTGCTGGATGGTCTGTTGGCTTTGAAGAAACATGCATCTGCAGTACGCAAAATAATCTGATTGCTGTAATTTGGGAAAAATACATTAATTCCTGTTATATTTCTCTCTTCACTGAACTGGATAAGACCTTAAGTTTAAAATATGATTGAAACACTATTTCAGTTGGCTATCACACTTGATAATCACAATCACACTATCACACTATTTCAGTATCACCATCACACACACGTGAAATGAAGTGTCAGAATTTTCTTCGGTTTATTCAAAAAGAAGGAAATAATGGTATATTCACATATGAACTTAAGTAACATCCAATTTGTAATCCATGAGGTTTAATATGATGTTGGCCCTTTGCAGCAATAACAGCATTAATCCTTCTGTGAGGGCTTTCCGCAAGGTTTAGGAGTGTGTTTATGGGAATTTTCGACCATTCTTCCAAGCGCTTTTGTGAAGTCAGACACTGATGTTGGATAAATAATAAATAATCTAAATAATCCCAAAGGTGTTCTATTGAAGGTTGAGGTCAGCCGTCTGTTCAGTCCAGTCAAGTTCTTTCACACCAAACTTGCTCATCCATGTCTTTATGGACCTCGTTTGTGCACTGGTGCACGTCATGTTGGAACAGCAAAGGGGCCATCCCCAATCCCCTACCCACAAAGTTGGGACCATGAAATTGTCCAAAATGGGTCCAAAATGTTTTGGTACTCTGAAGCATTAGGAGTTTTTTAACTGGAACTAAGGGGCGAAGGCCATCTCCTGAAAACAAACCACATATCATAATGCCCCCTCAACTAAACTTTACACTTGGCACAATCAGTCAGAAAAGGACCGTTCTCCTGGCAACTGCCAAACCCAGACTCATCTATCATATATAGCCAGACAGAGAAACGTAATTTGTCACTCCAGGGAACACATCTTCACTGCTCAAGAGTGCAGTGGCAGCATGCTTTACACCTGTGCATCTTATGGTTTGCATTGCACTTGGTGATGTAAGGCTTGAAAGTAGATGCTCAGCCATGGAAACCCATTCCATGAAGCTTCGTAGGCATTGTTCTTGAACTAATCTGAAGGCCATGTGAAGTTTGGAGGTCTGTAGCTATTAATTCTGTGCACTATGCATCTCAGCATCTGCTGACCATGATTTTAGATGACCTATCACTTCGTGGCTGAGTTGCTGTCATTCCCAAACACTACCATTGTGTTATAATTCCACTAACAGTTAACTGAAATATTTAGTAGCGAGGAAATTTCACAACTGGACTTCACCAATTAAAAGAACTTCAGATTAGAGCCATTATGAAGGCTTTACAGATCATGAGTATCAGATGTCATCAGAATTGATTTATAATTAAGAAAAAAAATAAAATCAGGAAGGAGCATGGAATTAGAAGGTGTTTAATATAGTACTGTGCAAAGGTTTAATGCTGGTTTGGGAAATAATGCTGTAATTGATTGTTTTTAGTGTAAAAAAAACGGATAGTAAATGAACAGAAAAGAAGTCATCTTATCTTATCAAGAAGAAGAAGAATCATATCAGTGTTTGCTCCGGCCAACACTTGCACAGTTATGGGTGGAACTCGGCAGGTTGTTCCAAACATCTTGGAGAACTTGGTTCTACATCAGTGCATCAAATCCTTCCTTCCCATGTAATCCCAGACAGACTCGACAACGATGAGATCAGGGCTCTGTGAAGACCAAACTATCACTTCCAGGACTCCTTGTTCTTCTCTTCACTGAAGATAGTCCCTAATGACATTTGCTGTCTGTTTGGGGTTGTTATCCTGCAAAATAAATGGGGCCAATTAGATGCCAGAGGATACTGCGTGGTGGATAAATATCTGCCTGAATGTCTCAGAATTAAGCATGAACTACTTTCTCTGCATCTCATCTTCTTGCCAATATTTCTGAAATAAAACTATCCTAGTAAAATTATCAAGATGAACTTTAAATGAAAGACTGCAATCAGTGATCACACTGAGGTCTTTTACTGCTGCACATGATGAAACCTGAAAAGGTTATCCTGAGTTACTATGTAATCAGAAACTTAGTTCTAGCTGCATGTGGACCGTGTCCAAAAATTCAGCTTTGAAAAATTATGGAGAAAGAAGTTAGCAGCTATCCAGTGTCTAATGTGCTTCACACATTCCTCAGTCTTCATTAAGCTCATGTCTTTCATCTGGTTTTGCTAAAACAGCATAACAGCAACCTAATACCATACTCTGTATTAAAGATAAAGATACTGTATTGATCCAGAGAATTATCTTTATCTTTATCAGAGAAAGCAGATAAAGAGAAAATAGTAAATGGTCTAAAATGGAAACTTTTTAAAAAATTATAAAAATTAGTTCAATAAGACCTGACCAAGCATAGGGCCATTCCTTTAACTCCTACTGTATATCATTTTCTAATCTATCAAGGAGATTAGTATGACCAGTTTTGTCAAAACATGCACTAAGGTCAATCAAGCAAAGAGACACAGTCCTGATCAGAGCAGATCATTTACTACTTTAACCATTACTGGCTCTGTGCTATAGTGAGGCCTGACAAATATATTCCATATGTTATTACTATACTGCTGAGCTACAACCTTTACTAGGATCTTTACGCGAAAGGGAATGTTTTCCTATAGTTGGAAAACTGACAGGGGTCAGGTTCAGGTTTCTTAATCAGGGGTTAAATAACTGGTAGTTTAAAATATTTAAGTATGTAGCTAAAAAGAAAGAAAAATCCAAATTTTTGATCAGTAGTGTAGGTACAGAATCGAATACACAGATTAATGATTTTGCTGAAGAGATGAGCAAAATTAGTAAAACTAAAACATTTTTAGCCTGAAAAAAAATTAAGTTCTCAATACATTACTATTCTTACTCTAAGTTAATTTTGCTTGGGGATTGAATAAGAATATATATATTTTTTTATTATTATTATTGCTGTTTTATATATGGCTAGGGTGGAATGTTGGCGTAGTAGTAAGCACTGTTGCCTTGCACCTCCAGGGTTGCGAATTCGATTCCCGACTTGGGGTTTATGTGCATTGAGTTTGCATGTTCTTCTCGCACTTGGTGTGTTTCCTCTGGGTACTCTGGTCTCCTCCCACAGTCCAAAGACATGCGCATTAGGCTAATTGCCATTCCCAAATTGCTCGTAGTGTGTGGATGAGCGTGTGTATGTATGTAATATGGCACAGCACTGACATTCACATGGTTGTAGCATAAATTATACAGGTGTACACACCATTTTAATATGATTGCTAAGATTAAATCAGTTTGGTAACTTAGTCAACAGTACTATGGTCAGAAATGGACACAAAAATGGCGAGAGTAAACAATAAGCTTCTAGCAATACATCTACAAAAGGAACCAACAAAGTAGGTATTAACAAATTAATAATTCATCAATAATTGATTGATTGATGCATTGTTTACTGTGCAACACAGTAAAGATCCGTGAGCTCTGGACTTTTATTTTAATCTTGCACATCTAAAAAGAATGCCTGGCCTCAACCAGCAGATGCCCTTGGCTACTATACCCTCTCACTGAGACACTCTCAAATACTCCTGCTTTATTCTTAATGAACAACAGATGTGCTCAAGAAGTGAGCTGGTCTACAGAGAGCTGTTTGTTGTAAGAACAACAAATTCATGACTACACTTATATAACAGATTCAGTGGAAAGTGTTACTTGGGCGCTGTAGTTTTGTACCTAGTTGTAAATGCAGTATTCATAAAGAGTGTTCTTTGTTCTTTCCAGGACTTTTAAGGTACGTTCACATTAGTAGCCTGAAGTTATTAAATTCAGATTTTTTACTGTAACATTACCCAGATCTGATTTTTTTTTATAGATCTTTTCAGATCAAATCAGAATCACTTTTAAATGTGGTCTTAGATCAGATAGATCGGATTTCTGTGATCTGAATGAGAACTGCCAGATAGGAATTCACGCACACGCTGTAGGCGCTCAGCTTCTGGTTATTTTCCCTCCTCTGGACCTCAACAAATACAGCCAAAAGACAGTGACTTCAACATTAGCGTCAGGTAAAAGTCATTTCCAATTATAAATGTGAACTCTCATTATGTCAACATACAGCAAATCATTTTCGACCAAAAATCTAAACTGAGCAATGTCACTTGTAATGTGAATGTAGTCTCATTCACAAAATGCGTATGCTGAACATCCTTTCCTCACACTAAATGACTTCCTCTGAATGTTTCTTTTTCATGTCATCTTATGAAAAACGTTTCTATGCATCCATTCCCCTAGTTTTCTTGTTAGGGCTTGAAAGCTAATTTTTTGTGAATCTGATTTTGTCACAGTGACTGTTGTTAAAATTCTAATCTTTAAATTAAGTGTTGATTTGCAACCTTACCTTCTTCTCTCTCTTTCTGCCTGTCCTGTTATTTCTTCTATTTTTTATTTTCTTCTCTTACTCAGGTGTAGGTCTGGCTGCTGCTGTTTTGTCCTTCTGGCTCAACATCTACTACATTGTAATTATCTCCTGGGCCCTCTACTACCTGTTCAGCTCCTTCAGATCTGTATGTTCTGCCTCTTTGTTGCTTCTGTAACCATCTATTCATGTAGCACCACTTTTTAATTAATAAAATTTGTTTGCCAATTACCTGCCAAAATACGTATTTATGCATTTCAGAACAAATCTATTTGATAATCATGGAATTTATTAATTTAGTTATAAGTAAGGATGTGTTCCATGACCTCTAAACCTGCACAGGGAAGCTGGTGACTTATAAGACTCTTATGGAACTAAGATTCAGAATGGCTCCCTCACTTACTTTACCAAGCAATCTCGCTCCTCAGTAAGAGGTTGTTTCGCCAGCTCTAGCTCCAGCTTCTATTGGTACATTCATGGAGCTCTATTCCTTGTTGGTTGTCCATCTCCCCTGAGTCCATCAGCCTGGCTTTTAGTGAATCCATATCTGCTTTACAGTGCACTTTGAAAGCCCCAGAAATAATCCCACAAAAAATATTTTCCACAATTGCTCTCTGAGCTATTGGAATAGAAACATTCTCTTTGGACTGGCATACCCCTTTGAATTCATGCATTTACTGAATCTTATTCCTCTCATACATACATGCAACATGTTCCATTAAAGATTTAATAAATCTGTGATATCTGAAGTTTTTGGAGCACATTGTAAAACCTGAGTGATATGGTCAAGTTCCAACAAATGTTAGTAAAAGTCCAACTATTAACATTCAGATATCAGGTTTTTAATAAACATTTGAATGTGTAAGAAGAATAAAATCCACGTTTACTGAACATGTTAACATGTCTAGAATTTAGCCACAGGAATGGAACCACTTATTTCGAGATTCAGATTTGACCATCTGCAGAGGTGGGTAGAGTAGCCAAAAATTGTCCTTAAATAAGAGTAGCTGTACTTCAAAGTAGAAGTAAAAGGTAGTCATCCAAAATATTACTCAAGTAAGAGTAAAAAAGTATTTGGTGAACTACTCAAGACTACTCAAGTACTGAGTAACTGTTTCAATTTATTCAATTAATCAGTAATGTCCAATTTATTATATATATTTTTTAGAAATTATGCTAGCAGCCAGAATGATGAAATAATGTAAAATTCTGACATTTCCAAATAATAAAGTAAATGAATAAAACTAAATATCATACAGTAGATAATAGAAAATTAAGAAACAAGAAACACAAATTTCCTCATATCATTTTTTTTCACAACATAAAGCTTTTGAAACAAATACCTACTGTAGGTAACATATGTACGTTTAAACAGTGTTAACTATTTCCAGTGTAAGATATGTTGTACATGTATATTCAGTTGCCCTGCAAATGACGAATGAGAAGATAACATTAACATAACATTAATAACAACATTATTATTATTAAAATAACATTAGAACATACAGTACGTACCAGAGGGCTCACTTTACCATAAACTGTGTCCAGCAGAATAAATCTAAGGAAATTATATTTTTTAGCCTCTAGCTTATTTGCTAATTATATATTTGAACATGGCAGCATTAAATAAAACAGCTAAACTAACCGCGACATGTTTCCTTCGCTGTTTCCTTTGTGTGTGTGGTCATTAGACCACATGTGACGATTTTTGCTACGTCTGATTGGTGAAACATTGGTGGGTCACGTGGTAGATCCACCGGTGGCATTTATCTGGCAGAAATAAAGAATATCTAATGTGTAGAATAAATGGTTAGAAAAGTAATGAGTCGAGTGTAACCGAATGTAACGGAGTAAGAGTAGCGTTTCTTCTTCACAAATCTACTCAAGTAAAAGTAAAAAGTATGGTGCAGTAAAACTACTCATAGAAGTACTTCTTTTTTTAAGTTACTTAAGTAAATGTAACGAAGTAAATGTAACTCTTTACTAACCACCTCTGGCAATCTGCCCATCCATCAATTCATCCATCTTAGCATCCCTCTTTTATTACCTTGACAGGAGTTACCTTGGCAGAGTTGTGATAATCCCTGGAATACCGATCAGTGCTTTTCTAACTACAGCCTGACTGACACCACCAATCTGACCAGTGCTGTAACTGAATTTTGGGAGTAAGTAGAAACCTGATTAGCTTTTTAAGCACAAATTGCTCAGGATAACTAAGGAGACAAATAATATTACTAATTAAGCAGAATAACATTTAGCAGGTCATTGTGAGTAACATTATAACATTATAAATTATCCGCCTGATAATCATCATAATGTAACATGTACGGCATGTACATCTCTTTGTAGACACACAAGTAAGGTATGTCAAGGTAAGGTTTATAGTTTTTGACAACTGGATTGTAGCACTTCAGATGTGCACCCATTATTGTGCTCAATTTCTCCTCCATCTTGCTTATCATCAAAGTGAATTGCTGAAGCCTCACCCCAGTGTGACCTCTTTTGTCAGGGTTGTTCTGAAACTCTGAGCAATGAAGCTTGTAGGATTAAGCCTATTTTTTAGACATTAACATGAGTTTAAAAGGACAAATATGCTGTTTGTTTATAATTGCTGATTTGTAGAAAACGAGGGACATTTTTATATCCATCAAATATTCTCTTTGATATATATATATCACAATGATAATATTTGTGTGTGTATATATATATATATATATATATACACACATATTCTCATTGTGATATATATATCACAAAGAGAATATTTGATGGATATAAAAATGGATATAAAATGGATATAAAAATGTTTATAATTGCTGATTTGTAGAAAACGAGGGACATTTTTATATCCATCAAATATTCTCTTATATATATATCACAATGAGAATATTTGTGTGTATATATATAATGTTTTCTACAAATCAGCAATTATAAACAAACAGCATATTTGTCCTTTTAAACTTATGTGTAGTCCTCACCTGAACTGCATTAATTTAACCTGAATTAATTTGCACAAAGTGCATGTGTCACAGCCAAGCTGCAAGTCATATTAGCAAATATAACTTTTATAACCTGTGTGTCCTTACAGGAGGAACATGCACCAGTTGACCAGTGGCCTGGAGGAGCCGGGTGAGTTGCGTTGGCCACTGGCTGGGACTCTGGCTCTAGCCTGGGTTCTTGTATATTTCTCTATCTGGAAAGGGGTTGAATGGACTGGAAAGGTTTGGCTCACAATGCATGTTTCTTACTTTACCTATGGCGATATGTTTTTTATATGCAGAATTCACAAAATAATATGTCTAGATCATAAGTGTTAAATCTTCTAGGACCAGTGTGTGTTTGCAGATTTTCATTCCAGCCAACCAGAAGCCTCACCTGATTCCACCTCGTTGTTCCACATTCGTTGTTCTTGGCTTTCAATAAACTCAGGTGTGGTTTGTGTCAGGTTGGAAAGAATCCTGCACATACACACACACATACATACACACACACACACATACACACACACATCACACACACATCACACACACATCACGCACATCACACACACATACACACTGGTCCTTTCTTGAGAAGATTTGACAGGTCTTGTGTAAATTCTTTTTTTCGGTGCATTCCATTGTTATGGACAATACATGAGTAGTAGAATTTAACACTCTTTATAAATACTGTTCAGAGGCAATAAAACACAATCAGGGCATTCAGTTGATCCTTGTTGCCAGAAGATAATTGAATTCTGATGCAGTTGGCATATGTGCACTCTCTAGTGGCCCAAAATCTTCACGGACATTGGCAATTAAGCACAATTTCATTAACTTAAAATGTAAACCAGGTTTCTGCACTACTGAATAAATAAATCCCAATGAAAGCATATCTGGCGGAACATCAAATTTGAGTGTTTCACCTTCCACAGGTGGTCTATTTCTCTGCTACTTATCCATACTTCATGCTCTTCATCCTGTTTTTCCGAGGCATCACTCTCCCAGGGGCTAAAGACGGCATTCTGTTCTACATCACCCCAGATTTTAACAAGCTACAGAAATCTGAGGTAGAGTCCACCTGCATGGCTCCAAAAACAGGCGTGTTTGTTCACTTGGGTAATGATTCTCATAATGTAAAAGACTGTGCAATGTTCCAGCTTGTGCAAAAAGGTAAATAATTAGGTAAAATAAATTAATTAAATGTGAATAGAAGATAATGAACAACTATATAATTGATGTCACAGGTATTCTATGAAAATTATCGCAAAACAATTAATAAGCAAATTGATACAGTAGTCATAAACCATATCTCACACGCACTGACACACTTTAATACCCAGGAGCAATTTAGTAGTATGAGAATTTTAGCTGCATGGTTTTTAAAGGTTCAAGAAAACTATACATCGTCAGAACTAGGAATGCACCGATACCACTTTTTTGGAAAACGAGTACGAGTACGAGTACTTGCATTTCAGTACTTGCCGATACCGATACCAAGTACTTAATAAAAACATGATTTTTAACAATTTCGCTGAGCACAATTTGCAGTCCGCCTTTTTGTCGTCTTTATTCACTTTGAAATAATTCCACACGGCTGACATGTCTCGTTTCGCCTGGCCTTCTCCCCGCTCTGAGCTGCATCTGGGACCTGGGGGCGGGCACTCAGACCATGTAATCGGTCCGTGGTAAAAAGTACAAGTACTTTTGAAAATGTGGTATCGAGGCCGATACCAGATATCGGTATCGTATCGGTGCATCCCTAGTCAGAACCAATCAAAACTGAAGCTTAAAATTCAAAACTGAATCTGGGAGTCCATTAACAGTCTGGGCACATCTATAGAACATTTCCTTCTTTCTGTTTTTCTATTTGTGCATTATAGAACAATCCTGAAGACATTTAAATTATAAAGTATACATGTTTCATATTTTAGATTTATTAAGGAATCAAGCATTTACCTCAATGACAGGTTTGCGCACTATTTTCAGCCAAGTGCTCAACCTATAAATCTAAATATATAAAGTGAAGTGAATATAGAGTGTATATTAAAATATAAGGCAGTCTGTCATTTTTTCAGCAAAATGTGTCTTTTATTTTTGCCTAGAATATATTTACATATCCGCACCTACAGTACTGTAAGAAAACATGAAAGTATTTCCCCCAAATGACACTTACAGTAGCTTTCTACACCGGCCATGCTTTATGTAAAGTTTATGCAAGTTAGGAGATTCTTTTTAAGTGTGGTTCCTTCACACTATTTTAGTTTTTTTTTTTTCAAGTCTGATTGAAATCAAAATTGGGCACATAAGCACATTGCCATAGGTCTTAGTCACTATACATTTTCCTGCTCTGTCCATTGACCTGGAAAGAGAGTATGTACAATGTAAGTAATTGGTGACAAATTCTTTAAATCTCATTCCATGACAAATACATTGCTTTAAAGTCATGGTGAATTTAGTAGAAACTTTCCCTCTGGCTAACCAGACGAGATAAAGTTGTACTAAATACAGCATACAGCACAATTTAGCTCAGTGGGACTGCAGAAGCTTCATAGGCATCTCAGCTGAACTTTGGAATGCATTTATATATAGAATATATAGGCTTGTGGAATTTGGCCCTGATTACATGCATTGTACTCTGGGTGAAACACTTGAACAAGGTGTGCAAAGCAAATTATAATGACTAAGACCTATTGTATTATAATTAGCTATGCATCAACTTGATAGCTTGATTTAAATCTTGAAAAAAAAAGACCTATCCCTAACATCAATCATAGCCCGAATAGCAGTGTTTTCTACGTGCTACCCTACACTGTGTATGTAAAAATAAAATGAGATGAGATTTATATGATGAGAATAAGGATTATATGAGACTTCATAACTCACCCATGATAACAACTTGCTGGATTCTCCTCCTCCAGTGGAGCAAATAACTTTTTAAAACAAACCCGTTTTCTGTCGGAGTTTCAGTGTTGTTCTGAAGAAAAGGTAAATTCCTGACACCGTCCAGAACATTCTGTAGAGCATCAGAAACCTGTACAGCGCGTCACATCTTCCACACGTGCAGGAAACGTTCTGAATCTGTGTGTGTGCCTGGTTTGTGTGTGCGCGTGCAGGGGGCGTGGTCTTGTATGTAGCGTGCTTCTACAGCTGTTTTCCCTGTGAATAGCATGTGGGCGTGTCCTGTCTCCAGTCATTATCAGATAATGAAGTCCGACGGAAAGACTGTGCCTCTCCTCGGATTCATACGTATTACATAACATGAGAATATTTATTTTTGATTTAACTTTTTTTTTGTTTAAAAGTAGACCCTTTAAGCTTCAAGTAGATATATTTCTCATGGCTGAAGTATTCGCGGAGTTTCAGCTAATTTTACTGAAAGATATTCACAGAGACTGAGACGGCTGACAGCGCACCCTGTATATTTTCTTTATTTTACAAAAGCACAATGTTTTGCTCATATAGTGAGTATACATAAATAAAAGTAGACCCTTTGCAGATTTAAATGATGTACTACACTTATAT
>QMIH01000348.1:352745-392558 GCA_003987875.1 Clarias batrachus | reverse complement strand
ATATATGATCAAAAACGACGGAGCATTTTAAGTTTTTTTGATGGTTACCAGAAAAACATGCACTTGGACACGCCGGTGGGTCCGCCGACTCCTAAGGGACATGTTCGATCAAGGTATTTGTTACATCTCAAAATAAATGTTTGTATACAAAGAATCAGCTGTCAAATTATCTGTCATGCACATTTGTCTGCTCTGCACTAGATACACTACATACTGTAGATGTTGGCAGACAAAGTTACAATATTTAAATGCATTAAAAAAATGTGAAAGTTAACCAAGAGAAAATCTCAGGTTACTTTGCTGTAACCCTGTTCCCTGAAAAAGCGGGAACGAGATACTGCGTGAAAATGCTATGGGAACGTATCTTTGTTCCACCGGTTGTAAAGAACATGTATCAAACACGCCAAACTTTGGCTTATATAACCTCGGTCAGGTGACATCATCTGATGAGGTGCACCTGCAGGTTATAAATAGGTCTGAACCGGAAACATCCTCATTTGGAAGCCTGACAGACGCTTACTCTAGTGATTCGAAAGGGGCATCAACCAAACCTTCAAGCACAATCGTTAAGTCCCAAGAATGGACCGTCGCTCTAGTGGGCGGCCTCAACCACTTAGCTCCATGAATAAAGCGGACAACTAAAGGGTGCTTTCCCACAGAAACTCCATAAGTCAGAACATGATAGCGGCTGTGTATGTTCTGAGAGTACTAGGGCATAAGCCAGAGGACAACTTTTTTTGCAGAAATTCCAGCACTGAAGCAATTTGGCACTGGCCTGGGTCTACATATTTTGCCATGCACCAACTTTCAAATACACTCCATTTGAGAGCATAAGTTCTTCTAGTGGAGGGAGCCCTAGGACTTAGTATCGTTTCAATTATACTGGCTGGAAGACCAGCATCTCTTAATTGGTCCTCCTCAGGGGCCAGACGTTCCAAAGCTCGGGCTGGGAATAAAATATTGTCCCCTGCACCTGAGACAGAATATCGCTCCTCACTGAAATCACCCACGGTGAGCTGTCAAGGAGAGATATTAGATCTGGTAACCACACACTGGTCGGCCAACGGGGCGCTATCAGTACAAGGCGCAAGCCTTGTTGATGGACCTTTGCCAGGACTCCCGGGAGCAGAGCTACCGGAGGAAGACTCGGAGAGTAATAAAGGGGACATTGTGCCTTCTCCTACAAGAGGTCCACCTCTGCCACATAGAATCTCTCCCAGATTTGACAGACTACGTCGGAGTGGGGTTTCCAATCCCTGTGTGTCACAGCTTGTCTGGACAGCAAGTCTGTTGTTGTCCTGTGCCCAAGGCAGAACCTGGTGGGCTAGCTTTTTCCAGCAGCACGAGCACAGTCCGTCCAGGCGATTTATTTACAAGAATACTTTAGTGTTGTCCACCCGGACTAGGACATGGTAGCCTCTCAACTGCTGGAGAGAGTATTTCAGGGCCAGAAATAGAGCCATAATTTCAAGCCAATTGATGTGCCACGTGAGACGATGAGATCTAAAACACTCTGAAAATAATCACTTACTGGTCTAGCCTGATTTCCTTTAGGGTATTGAGAATGGATTCGACACGCGCAGGAAACAGCTGTGCCTGCATTGCGATTGAAATCCATATGACACCCAAATAGGAAAGAGAATGCCCTCCCCGGCGTTGAGTTTCAATCCTAAAGAATCAAGATGAGCTAGGACGACATCTCGGTGTCGAAGCGCTAGCTACTGAGACCGAGCCAGAATCAGCCAGTCGTCTATGTCATTCAGGATACGGATGCCCTTGAGTCATAGAGTCAGGGCTGCATCCATCATTTTGTATATGTGTGGGATGACAGGGCTAGGCCAAATTGAAGGACCCGATACTGGTAGGCTTCACTCCCGAAAGCAAATCTCAGGAACTACCGGTGTTATATTTCTATATGAAAATATGCGTCCTTCAGGTTGATTGTAACAAACCAATCCTCTGGTTGGATTTGAGAAACAATCATTTTGGCTATCAACAGTTTGATGTTCAGCCCATGACCATGTAAAATTGGGCACAATCCCCTGTCTTTCTTGGGAACCAAGAAATACTGACTGTAATAACCTGACTCTCTGTCTGGCAGGGGAACATGTTCTATGGCCCCTTTTTCCAACAAAGTCTGTAATTGCTGAGTCAACAAATGCACCCATTCCGGTTTCATGGAAGTGGAGACCATGCCACTGAAACACCGAGGACCATGTGCAAAATGAGTCCTGTAGCCTTCTCTACAGTGCTTTGTACCTAAAGAGACATACCTGGCAGTAGGTTCCCCGCTGCCAGCTTCTCTGAAAGGGGCACAAGTTTTGACACTTCGGCTAGATGGGGGGGGGGTAATTTTCGGCATCCTGAAACATGGCAGGAGGGAACCGAACACCTAACATACCTAACCGCTGCTCCCCGAAACACCAGCGGTGGCAGAGATTGGACAACGGAGAGTGCCAGGAAGGAGTGTTCATTCCTTATTGGAATTTTTATGCGCCCCTCCCCGGGGGGAGACACCCCCACAGTCTTGGGCACGTAAGGACTTTTTTTTTTAGAGGAGATGATGCTCCTCTTTGAGGTGGACTGCGAAGCACAGCGTGTCCCGTCCCAATCTTAACGAGGGGGTGCTCCACACTCTCTTTTTGCGCTTCATGTCTGGAGAGAACTGGACCTGGTTGGGACTAGGTGGCTGACGGTCCCGACTCCTGAGCATGGCGGGGGAGAAACCTCACAAAGCCCTGCTCGTAGAGCTTTCGCTTCCCGAAACCTAATGGCGATCGTGTTTACAGCGTCGCCAAAGAGGCTAGAAGGCGAGATGGGGCCATCAAGGAGCAAAGCATGATCCTTGTCCTTGAGGTAAAGCCCGTGAGGTAAAGCCACAGCTGTATCTCCGTGGCGACAATGGCAGCCATAGAACGGCTGACAACACGGGCTGTCTGCTTAGTGGCACGGCGAGATAAATCTGTGATTCGGCATAGCTCCGCAAATTCTGCATCATCGATGGACCCCCCCGGTGCTCAGGTCTCTCAGCAGGTCAGCCTGGTATGCCTGCAAAATGCCATGGTGTGCAGAGCAGCACCAGCCTGACCTGCTGCCTGAAAAGCTTTCACCACCAACGAAGATGATTACTCTACACGGCTTGGTGAGGAGTGTGGGCTTTTTCAGTGAAGATAAGCTCCAAGGAGAGAGATAGCCCGCAAGTGTCTCTTCAATCTGGGGCATCATCCTATAACCCCGCGCCTTCGCATCAACGACATTAGAATAAATCGTAATTTAATTTAAATGTCGATGGCACAAAGATACAGGAAGAGTAAAGCTTACTCCAAGAACGAGTTAACTCGTCATGGAGGTTGACAAAGAAGGGGAGAGCGTGCGGTTGAGGCTTCTCCCCCCAGGCACCCGACAGGTTTTTTTTAATTTTTTTAAACTAAACTTTGAGCGCTTGGAGGTGCTCTGAGGTCAATGTCCATCTTTGCAGAAGCAAGAGAGGAAGTCTCTTCCGCCCGTTCAGAAGATGCACCGGGGCGTGCTTGAGAAGTGGGCGCGAGAGCCTACTGATCCGGCGAGAGCGCGAGAGAAAAGGAAAAATCAATTTCACGCGCTTCTGCCAGATCGGCATGTGATCCCCAGGAGTGAGTCGTGGCTCATGGTTTCTCTTTAAAGAACGTGAGTCGAGCGCAAAGCATTTCAATAGAATGGAGATCGCAGTGCTCGCATTCTCCCTCGAGCCTGAGGATAGGTTACTCTTCCCCCAAACATTCGAAGCAGAAAGTGTGGAGATCGTCGTCCGAGAGAAATCTCTCACATGGAGGCACAGTTCTCCTCTCAAACTCCGCCATCAGCCGGTGAGTAATATAAACATTTTCTGCTCACTTTTTTTTTTCCTCAACTGCCGCTGCAGTATTGAAAAACAGACAGTTTGCACACATGCACGCACAATGCGGTCCTTGAAGACAAAAAGACCTGAGGATGTTTCCGGTTCTGACCTATTTATAACCTGCAGGTGCACCTCATCAGATGACGTCACGTAACTGAGGTTATATAGTTTATATGTATGCTTCACAACCGGTGGAACAAAGAGACGTTCCCACAGCGTTTTCACACATCATCGAGTGTAGCTTTTGAAAGGGAACAAAACCTGAATAAATTAATAATTCCCTGAGCACTGGTTTAATATCTGACAGTGACTGGTTGAGTCAAGAGCAACAGCGAGGCTCCTGTTGGTCAAACGCCATGACTGACATTTACCTGAGAAGATGAGAGATAGAGTGATTTTGATGATGCTCTTTATAAAAACTATTACCTTTCCCTCATAAATGTGTCTTTAAATACAATTTTCTCTCTTTTCATTTCCGATGATAAGCTTACTGTATTTTAAATGCTAACTTTCAATTATAGTTCAGATACTGTATGTGCAAAAGAGAAACGCATTTGGATGAACGGTAGCTTAGTGGTTAATTGTTTTGCATGGAGTTTGCGTGTTCTCCCCATGTGTGTGGATGAGAGTGTGAGTGTGTGTACAGTACAGTATGTGTGTGTGCCCTGCCTTGGATTGGCCCTGGATTGGCCCCCTCTTACAAGGTGTACCATGCCTCATGCCCTAAGTCTCCTGAATAGGCTCCAGGTCCGTGTGACCCGGTATACAGGATAAAGTGATATAGACGATGTATGAGTGAGTTTCTGTTCTATGGACTTGGATTGTGGAAGTGAACTTATTAAACTCAAATTAATATTTCATCCCTCTATTCTTTAGGTGTGGCTAGATGCTGCCACGCAGATCTTTTTCTCTTATGGCTTGGGTTTAGGTTCTCTGATTGCTTTGGGCAGCTACAATACCTTCAATAACAATGTATACAGGTAGTACTCTTTCTTTACAAAACCTTTGCAAAGTGACATAGGTTTCAATAAGATTATCACTAACTTTCTTCTCTGTGAAATCCTATCCATGTTGCAGAGATGCCATTATTGTGTGCTGCATAAACTCCTTCACTAGCATGTTTGCTGGCTTGGTCATCTTCTCTGTTGTAGGATTCATGTCCTACATCACCAAAAAACCAATCCAGGAATTGGCTGCATCAGGTATGATAACGTATATACCTTCTAATTAACAAAGATTAATTCCTTGTCTAATGAATCTATATACCATAAGAAGGATTCCCAGGTGTAGAAAGGGAAATTATGGGTGTGTGAAAACAATTGTCACCTACAAACAAGCAAGATTTCTGACTCTCACAGACCTGTAAGTTCTTCTTTAAGAGGCTCCTCTTTCCTCCATTCATTACCTGTATAAATGGCATCTGTTTTAACTTGTTATCAGTATCAAAGACACCTGTCCACAACCTCAAACAGTCACACTCCAAATTCCACTATGGTCAAGACCAACGAGCTGTCAAAGGACACCAGAAACAAAATTGTAGACCTGCACCAGGCTGGGAAGACTGAATCTGCAATAGGTAAGCAGCTTAGTGTGAAGAAATCAACTGTGGGAGCAATTATTAGTAAATGGAAGACATACAAGACCACTGATAATCTCCCTCGATCTGGAGCGCCACGCAAGATCTCACCCTGTGGGGTCAAGATGATCGCAAGAACTGTGAGCAAAAATCCCAGAACCACCTAGTGAATGACCTGCAGAGAGCTGGGACCAAAGTAACAAAGGCTACCATCAGTAACACACTGCACCGCCAGGGACTCAAAATCCCCGTCTGAAGTTTGCTAGAGAGCATTTGGATGATCCAGAAGAGGATTGGGAGAATTTTATATGGTCAGATGAAATCAAAATCAAAAGCAAATAAATTCTTTAAATATCTGACAATATATATTTTGGTAAAAACCCAACTTCGTTTTTGGAGGAGAAAGAATGCTGAGTTGCATCCAAAGAACACCATATCTGCTGTGAAGCATGGGGGTGGAAACATCATGCTTTGGGAACCAGGACAACTGATCCATGTAAAGGAAAGAATGAATGGGGCCATGTATCGTGAGATTTTGAGTGAAAACCTCCTTCCATAGCAAGGGCATTGAAGATGAAACGTGGCTGGGTCTTTCAGCATGACAATGATCCCAAACACACCGCCCGGGCAAAGAAGGAATGGCTTTGTAAGAAGAATTTCAAGGTCCTGGAGTGGCTTAGCCAGTCTCAAGATCTCAACCCCATAGAAAGTCTGTGTTGCCCAGCGACAGCCCCAAAACATCTCTGCTCTAGAGGAGATCTGCATGGAGGAATGGGCCAAATACCAGCAACAGTGTGTGAAAACCTAGTGAAGACTTACAGAAAACGTTTGATCTCTGTCATTGCCAACAAAGGGTATATAACAAAGATGAAATTGAATTGAGATGAAATTTTGTTATTGATCAAATACTTTTTTTCCACCATAATTTGCAAACAAATTATTTAAAAATCCTACAATGTGAGTTTCTGTTTTTTGTTTTATTTATTTTGTCTCTCATAGTTGAGGTATAATGAAAATTACAGGCCTCTCTTATCTTTTTAAGTGGGAGAACTTGAACAATTGGTGGCTGACTGAATACTTTTTTGACCCATTGTACTTAAGCACTTCATGAAGTTGCATCATAAAAAGGGCAGTAGGCATCACAGTTATGTTTAAAAGTGGATGTTAGACCATTTCCACAGGCAAGTAGTTCTGAGAGCATGAAGAGGCATTTCCACACATTGAATTGGACAATATATTGCCCATAAAGCTTTAGGCGGTTGACCTTTCCTTTGCCAGTGTATATTATATAGCTTTACAGTGGACATCACACTAAAGTTATATAGAATAAAATAAAAATTAGAAATTTTTGAAGCATACATAATAAAGGGCCATGATAACAATATATTTTTTAGGTGGAAGCTAGTAATGTGGATATGTAAATATTCTGTTTGATTTGACTGTGTTATTGTAAAAATTCAGGTCCAGGTTTGGCATTTTTGGCATATCCTCAGGCTGTGTCTCAGCTTCCCATGTCCTCTCTGTGGGCTATTCTCTTCTTCTCCATGCTTCTCATGCTTGGATTAGACAGTCAGGTAAAATACATATTAATGCCATAAAGTTTCTGTTCATTCAAAAGGCTTTTTAGATATACTAGATGTCTAAAAAAAATTAGGACATATAGGGTGCACACAAAGCAGTAAATGAATGATCTATTATTTCTCCATAGTTTTGTACTGTGGAAGGTTTCATCACAGCTTTGGTAGATGAATATCCAACCATTCTAAGGAGGAGGAAAAAAATATTCATTCTCTTGGTGTGCATTATATCATTTATCATTGGCTTGTCCAACATCACACAGGTAAAGATAACAAATGTAGAGATTTTGGATATGTGTGTGGTCATGGTAATATACTGTACACTGCCTGGTCAAAAAAGTCACCATTTCAGACAGGTCAAATTATTCTGCTACATCAAGCTAAGAAAACAGCTAAGACATTTTGAAATTACTGGAACTGTGTTAAGAATCCTTCAAGACGTTATCAAAACCTGGAATGGTAGTGCTGAACCATCTATTTTGTTGAAGAAATATAGTTTAAAAAATCCAACAGTAAAAAGATAGCTGTGTTTAATGGTGAAAGAGCATTTCCATATTAAACAATTTGATGAGAACTCAAATTGGGACTAAACAGCTGTCCGATCATAAGAAAACCACTTGTTAGTGATGATAATCAGAAAAGAAAGGCTTGAATTTGCTAGGAAGCATGAAGAATTGACTTTGAAGCAATGGAAAAGGGTCATGTGTTCTAATGAGTCTAGATTGATCCTATTCCAGAGTGATTATATCAAGGTAAAAACGGAAGAGCATAAAGTAATGAACCCATTATGTATGTAGGTCACTGTATAAGCAGTTAGAGGCAGTGTTGCTTAAATTGATAGGTCTAGGCTCAGCAACATTATGTTATAAAAAATCAGCTGATGCCCTGAATGTACTGAATGTCCAGGTTATCCCATCAAAGGTTTCTTGACTATATTCCAATAGTGAAAGAGTGGTTCTAGGAGCATGAGGAATCCATGATCTGGCCACCATATTGTATGCTGTAATCAAAGCTAAAGGTGATTGAATTAAATCATAGAGTTTGTGACTTTTTGGCCAGGAGTGTATATTTTCAGTGTATATTTTTGCTGACCTGCATTAATGTCCCCAAATCTCTTTCATGTTTGAGTTTCCTTTCATGTTCATGTTCTCTTTCAGGGTGGCCTGTACGTGTTCAAGCTATTTGACTACTACTCAGCCAGTGGCATGTGTCTCCTCTTCCTTGTCTTCTTTGAGACAGTTGCCATAGCCTGGTTTTATGGTATATCTCTGTTCATAATATCCAGGGACATTATAAGAATATTACAGTTTTTTAAATCCAATTTTTACCTCCTGTAAACTCACCTAAGGGCCTAAGGTCAAATATTAAATAAACTTTACATTCAAATTATAATAATTATCAATAACTTTTTTTTATATTGAAAATAGATATTTCTGTATTTTAAATGCTTTTGGTTGTTTGTCTCTTCATAAGTATTTAATATATTGAAAAAAAAATAAGTAGAAAAACTAAGGTAAATCAGAGGAAAAACTAGATAATTACTGTATGCTTGCAGTCAATTGGAACCATGCATTTTAGACTTAAGCCCTCAATGAGCTCCAAAACATGACACATATAAGAAAACACCAGTCTTGCTGTTTGTATTGGTGCATTATCATCCTGATACATGGCACCACCTTCAGGATACATTGTTTGAACCATTGGGTGCACATGGTCCTCCAGAATGGTTCAGTAATCCTTGGCAGTGACACGCCCATGTACCACAAGTATTGGGCTTAGGGAATGCCATGATATTGCAACCCAAACCATCACTGATCCACCCCCATGCTTCACTCTGGGCATGCAACAGTCTGGGTGTCATGCTTCTTTGGGGCTTCTCCAAATCGTAACTTTCCCGGATGTGGGAAAGACAGTGAAGGTGGACTCATCAGAGAACAATACATGTTTCACATTGTCCACAGTCCAAGATTTTTGCTGCTGGCACCATTGAAACCGACGTTTGACATTGGCGCGAGTGACCAAAGGTTTGGTTATAGCAGCCAGGTCATGTACAATACATTGACCCTGTGGAGCTCCTGACGAACAGTGTTGGTAGAAACAGGAGAGTTGAGGTGCACATTTAATTCTGCAGTGAGGTGGGCAGCTGAGGTTTTATGTTTTTTGGATACAATCCGGATTAGCACCCGGACATCCCTTTCAGACAGCTTCCTCTTGCGTCCACAGTTACTCCTGTTGGATGTGGTTCGTCCTTCTTGGTCGTATGCTGACATTCCCCTGTCACCAACAATTTGTCCTCTTTTGAACTCTGATATGTCACACATAATGTTGTGTGAATTGCAATATTTTAAGCAAATCTGTGCTATAACTCTGCTAATTAAACCTTCACACTCTGCTCTCACTGGTGGAACAGGCTGGTCACATTTAGCCATGAAACCTCCAACACTAATTTGGCCAGTGTTTCAGTTTCATTGTCTAGCACCCTGTAGTTGTGGTGCTACAGCAGTTAACATTAGATAATAAAAAGAACAAGGCAGCAAAATTATTTTTCACATTTTGGAATAGATTGTAATAGAAATAAAAATGCTATTACAAACAATTGAATCCAAAAAACATGACCCAAAACATGACCTTCTAAACTAACAAATAATTCAGAATGCACCTTACTGAACCCAAGAGCAAAACAGTTTTTATTAATTTTAATTTTAGATGTTTTTTAACAACTAACAATAAAAACAAATTAAATATAATGAGGTAACTGGCCATTGTTATCATTTATTTAATAATAATAAAATAAAAAACTCATTTTACGTTTCTTAATTAAGAGGACAATGACTTAATCATATAGGTGATCCGTGATTTCAATAAATTCAAAAGCATAACCTTTTATTTCAAAAACCAAAAAAAGATTTCCCCCCTTTAGCCATTCCTCATCAAAAACTCCCACATTGCAATTGTATATTTGTACATAAACATACAGGTATGTCACTTTTATCACTGCATTTACTGTATATACATTATATACATTTGGACAGTTAAAAGTGCTGAAACATCTCTGTTCAGATTTTTGTGCTGAAGTTTTTTTTAATTTTTTTTAAAGATTTTACACAAGCAATTCTGGGACACGTGTTTATCACGATGTTGTATATATAGACAAGTTTCATTTTAATTTGTTGTAATGAGCTGATCCGTTTGAAAAGAGTAACCTTATATTTAAAATAGCTAACAAGTTTAAGCTACAAAGCTACAAATTTAATCAGCTCTACCAAAGAGAAAAGCAATTTCGGACAGCTAAAAGTACAATGTCACCTTATAATTCTAAGAGGACATAATTGCTGCCTTCTGATCTCTCTGTCTCTTTGACTGAAGGAGCAGAGCAGTTCTATAGAAACATTGAGGAGATGATCGGCTATCGGCCGTGTGGCTGGTGGAAACTCTGTTGGCTCTACTTCACCCCATCAATTTGTGTGGTAAGAAAGTGTCTGTTCATAAAAACATTCAAACATACTGGTTTTAATAGTGGGAAATAAAAATTTTAATGTACAGTATCCATGTTATTTATAGCTTGTGTTTCAGCTTGATCCAAGCAAAGAATGATTGAATATTGATAAGAACTGAATATTATTATTTTTTATTATCATTTTTTTCGTGTGTAGGGGGTTTTCACTTTCAGTGCAATAGAGATGACCCCTTTGACCATGGGTAAGTATGTGTTCCCAGGCTGGGGACAGGGCATCGGCTGGTTAATGGCTCTATCATCTATGCTTCTCATTCCGGGATACATCATTTACATGTTCGTCAGTATCAAAGGAAGCATTCGTCAGGCAAGGCTGTTTATTCTCTAATCTGACCTTTATAACCTTATTATATTTGTACAAGGTGATAACATGCTACAGTAGTGCTAAGCGCACAGAAACGCTGTCTGTCCTCCACAGCGCTGGCACAAAATGACAAAGCCGACCGAAGAAGCTGCGCCAAAAGATGACAACCATTTAACATGGCAACATTATCAAGCAAGAATTATGGGTGAAGCTTCTGTCTGATGTCACCAGGAAACTGAGGCCAGTCCAGAAATGTACAGCACTGATATCTGTGCTTTGAGGTAGCCCAAGACAGTAAACAAACATGAAGTTGTAATATACTTTAAGAATATAAAAGACTCATTCAAACAACATACTAATGCCTTTTTCAGGATGCACATTTATCTTGCAGAATGTACATAGTATGAGGAACATACCCTTTCCCCCCCTTAATATACAAATTAATGTAAACTTATATTTAGATTTAGAGAATATACAGTGTATACAGTACATAGTACAGTAAGTAATCCACTGATGGTATAATCCAGTCATTCTTAGTCATGGCATTGTTTTGGCACATAACATTAATTAGATTAGACCTGACCAACCCCAGATACCTTCAACCCCAGATCATAAAACTGCGTCCAGAGGATGGTAGTATACATGGGTGGTACAGTAGGCACTATGCATGGGTACATAGTATCATGCACTTTCCATCTTTGAGATAAAGTAAATCTTCAGCCCACATGAGCTTTTTCCATTGCTCAAAAGTCTAATCTTTTTGCTCTGTAGCAAATGCCGTGGTTATAGCCACACATCTGTTTAGTCCACCTTGTGTATGTGAAAATGTTCTTACGTTCCACTATTAAACATCATTGTGATTTCTACTGTCAGTTTTTTTTTTAAGTGATCACTGTCCATGAATTTTACCTACCACTTTTCTGATCATTTCTTCCACCAAGTTACAGGGTTTAATAATATTTAGAAATTTCCTTAGTTGTTTTCTTTGCTTATGCGTACAAAAATCATCCTGTTAGAACCAGTGTGTAAAGGTTACGATTCCAGTTAGAAGCTTGTACATATGTTGAATTTGTCAGTGGAAAAACAGATTATGTCGAAAGATTGCTCTGTAATATTGCCTAAATGTGTGTTTTACAATATGTATGGATTTATATAGAAAGTAGCTTATATCTAAAGAATTTAGTACATAGCCTGATCTAACAAATGTTTTGGACAATAAAACATCATACAATACTGTACATGTAAAGCATCATTTCTTTTATAAACAAATGATTCCTGCTGATGCCTCCCCATCCCTCCCAACCCCCCGAACTGGGGACCATGAAGCTGTGAGGGCATCAAATCTACCGGCTGCTCTAGCACTGTATCTTTAATGCCTCCCAAATAAAGAAAAAAAAGTCTATCTATCATAATATCTTACAAAAGCAGGTCTAATTCATTTAAATATGATTAGTCGAGGATTTAATTTCCTCAAAGTGATCTGTTCTTTTGGTTCCATCTACTGTACTGTATGTTGGCTGGTTATTCACTAGGGGGCAGCACCCCCGGTGAAACGGTCACATATATATCAATGAAGGCAGAGGTCCAGGTAGAGACTCGCAATGACATGAATGCATATCGTTGTTGAAGATAGTTGTGTGCATTATAGTGAGAGAATTTGTATCATCTCTAAAAAGATGAAATCATTTTATATTGAATTCACACAATATAGTGGGTGATAATTAGTAACACATACACTGTCAAATCCATGACCTAATTTATAGACAACCAAAATAATCAAGATAAAACATTAAGACTGTTGCTTTAATTAACGTAAAAAAAAGGCACTCCTCAACTTTAAGTGTCTATACAGAAATTTTTATTTTATTAGCATGTAGATAACACACAGACAGAAGAAAATGGGTCAAAGCAAATGGGAAAAATATGGTTCAAATGTCAGAGCCCCGTAAGCACACCCTGCTAGGCCGATGCAAAAATCAGTGTTATTTAAAGGCAGCTACTCAGTATACTAGCCCTTTCAGTATCAGTCAAATGATCCAGAGCTAGCAATAGCATCGTAGCCTTTGGCTGCATTTGCTGTGACTCTACCTAAATATCGTATACCCTATAAGCACATATAGTGTGGTTATATCTTTCAGGCACTATACACTCAGGGAAGCAAGAGCTGTGTAGAGTTTATTGGGAGGTTTTCACCTTCTGAAAAATGAATGTCTCTCATTCAATATTTCACACACACAGAAAGCAAGCAGTTCAACTTTGGGGGAGCTTTATGATTTGGAGACTGCAGAACCATGTCTAATTCTTTTTATATTTTTTAATCTCGAATTTTAAATGAATTTCAGGTCTATGAATGCCTGCAACTTCAACTTAAAAACCAGGTGGAATAAGGGAGGACGGAGTTTTCCTGGATGAAAAACAGGGGTCTATTACGTGCCTTATTTGTTCATTTATTTTTATTTTCGGAGATGTAAGGAGCAGTAGTCGGATCGGTAGGGTGATAGAGGTGACAGTGATGGGAATAGGCAGTCTGACGCTATCCAATCAACAAGTCAGGTCCGGTAAATCAACTCAGGCTACAGACGAGCTCCGAGGAGATTTGGTCAGCCTCATATCCAGTACCTTGAATGGAAATGTGTGTGAAATGAAACATGGGATACTGGATCAGATAGGGAGCACTGAACAGCAGCAGTGTAATTACAACCCAACCTGTCGCTCGACATGATATATATGAACACCTATTCAAGACATATCAATGATGCTTATGATTAATACACTTCCAGACCAGGCAGACAATGACCTGTCTAAGATGAGGACAAATCAAAACCCAGTAACATTTACCAGAACGAAAACAGTTTGAACACCTTACTCAGATGCAGAACATGATATTTACATTTAGTACAAAAGAAAACAGGCCCTTGCACCCACCACCCATTCCACATACATTTCAAATGAGACTAAACAAACAGGAAACTAACATTATAATTTGAGAGTTTTCTCCCAAAAATGCTCATATTGTTTTAAGTGTCACATCAAAAGATGAACAAAGTTATACTGATGGGGAAAAACAAACAAACAAACAAAAAAAACGACGCTACGTGAACTTAAGGTCCAATATATTTAAGGGTTTAATATATTCAGTAAGTGCTGATCATAGAGAAGAAATGTGTGTCAATGAAACAGGAAACAGTCCAAGTCATTATGCTGCTTTTAAAATTGGTTCACAGAATGCCAAGCAGATATCCATGTGTGCAAAAAGGGAAGCTGGGATTAAAAAGTCCTCTTTGTTAGTGCCACCTACTTTCTGAGATGCTACATGTTCATATACGTCCTAGAGTTCCTGAGCAAAAGAGCAATAGCAGATGCAAACAGTTCTAGACAACTATATGTGATTGGCTGAAAGCAGAGGAATGAAAGGTATTTTTTGGAAATATTGAGCAATAACAAGGTTTGGTATAGATCCGCATTTTAAACGAACACAATGTGGACCAAAATATTGCAGTTAAAATATTTTCTTTTCTTATTTTTTTCTTATTTTGGCACATATGTCACCCATCAGTTTGGTGCTCGCATATACACACAACAGGTTTTACAGTAAGGTAATAAAACACCATTATAAATGATATTGATCTTAGAGACAGGATGTCCTTGTGGAATTGGGCTGTTTTTGATTACACTGATCTTAATCTTTTTTTTTTTCTTTTTCTTTCTGATATAGCTCTAAAAATACCAGAGATTTTTTTTCTTCAAATAATAACTGGTACAACCTGTTAGAGTTCAAAATGACAAAGATATACTGTGTTTTAAAACTACATTTTGTTTTTTCAAAATCGGCTTGAATCAAGTAAATTTTCTTTCCACTGCATTGTTCACGTATTTGCAAAGATAATAAAGTACATACTTATTTTATTTTTTAAAATTTGTTTACCTTAAATATATGTATTTATATGTGAGTATTTTCTTCTTCTTTCCATTATATTTCTCTGTATGTTTACATATATACACAAATGGTAAGCACATGAAGATTATCTATGTAGATTTTTTTTTTCCAGTGGTATTTTCTCTTTAAAGCTCTACACTATACTTCGAGAGCCACTCAGGGTCCTATGCAGAGATAATCGGGGATCAGGGGGGATGTACTGATGAGGATGGTTGTAGGGTGGAGGAGGCGGAGGTAGCGGAGGCTGAGACCCATCATTTTCCCGCTGGACTCCGCCCACATCAGGTGAAGAGATAAGCTGGTGGGTGGGGCTCTGACCGAGGAGGGCTTCAACATGCCCATGACCTCCTTTGTCCAGCACGATGACCTTGAGAATCTGCTGGCACTGGATGAGCGTGTCGGGCCGCTGGTGGGCATATGAGGGCGCAGGGCTGGCACATGGCGCCTGGCCCGGCTCCCCCCGCTGGTTAAGATGGGCGGCGCTCTCTGGGGTTGGCACTGCACTGAGCTGGTACGTCTGAAGCCTGTTGTGAATTGACACCTAGTTTAGAAAACAGCCAGAGACAGCATCACATGTTATAAGACTGTCCTCCTTCTACGGCCGTTAGCCCTCTGGTGAAAAACACATCACAACAGACATGCGTGGGGGTGGGACTCAGGGTGCGGAACATTTCCTTAGAGTGAGACAGAAGTGGAGGTCTGAACTCGGGTCATCATTAAGAGGTGAAGGGGTTGTGGGAGTGTGTCGGTGTGCATGTGGCTGTATGAAATGCTGGTGGTTAAGAAGACACTGAGGGCCTTTGTGTCTCCCTTGGCAACCACTCCAACATCACAGGGTCAGGGGACATGTGGAACGTACATCTACATGGAAGGATAAGGGGTAAAGTAGGGTAAAAATAGGAGGTCAAACATGGGAAGGGGGGTCAAGTGAGGGGGACAAACATCTATGCCACAGGAGACACATGTCCAAATGCATGCCTTCATTTCACAGTCATAACACCTCCTATGCCTTAAACAACACCTCGCAGGTTACGTTTTAAACTTGTTATCCTATCTTTAACCATAAGTATCAGTCTGATCACAATATTATTTTCCACACAATACAACATCTGCAAAATGCAATAACTACACAATTCTCAAAAATATATTCAGTGAGACTGCCACACCATCACATCCACAAACAAACCACCTGACTACCAGAAAGCAAAAATTTACCACAATCGCAGACAGAAAACCCGGAATTTAATCAAACTAAAGAAGAGCACTAAATCACTGCAGGTCTTCAGAAAGGTACTGTATCAGACCCCAGAGGGTTTTAACTAAGTACTAAAAATTAAGGTGATTTTATGCTTATTTTTTTTCCTGCCTATGGAGCGAGTGGACAACCTCCTCAAATGGCTGATCCAAGTGTGCTAAGCGTATGCATTAGCATCATCCCAGGAATCTTCTGTGTCATTACCATAATCCATTAAAAAACACAGTTTTGATGAGTTTGTTCCTGCAGTGTAGGTACAATAAGCATCTCTTCATCATCATGTTCACAAATGTCTTCAAATTTCACACTGCATTTATTTTATAGATATTATCTATGCCTTCTCTGTAAGTGAGCAAAAGAAGAGTCATGTACCCACTGTACGCTCGATTACAAACATCTGAAATATTCACTCTATGGCATTATTTCAAATATTTTCTATATCTCTTATTTGCCTATGTCATTTACATATATAGTATTTCAAAATTCTGTGATTACATTGCAATAAGATTTAAAAAGATTTGACAACGTGTATAGTATGCGAACAAAATGAACAAAAGCAATGAATTCACTGACTACATAGCAAGTCATGTAGATTTCTAAATGCTACCAGAGCCCTGAGAGAACACATCACTCTGACTGGCGTAGACAGCCAGTTGGGTGAATGACTGGCGGTGTGTCGGCCTGTCCGGGGGAGTAAAGCGATAAGGGGATTTCATGTGCAAGGAGAAAAGGCTTAAAATGTTCTTGAGATTATCTGTGCTCTCTCTGCTTTTCAGATAGGGTAAAGATCCTCAGGGACTTGTTCTGTATTCTCTGTTTCTAGCTGAATGATGGACAGAAACTGTGCTGAACACACACAGAGGGTCTCTGAAAAGGCCAAAAATGTTCTGAAGACCAATTTCAGTGCACTGTCTAGCCACAATTGGATATTCACACACAGACCACTGATATACCTAATAAACTTGTACTGTAAATAGATTTATAGACATGGTCTGATAGTTGATCTTCCTATACTGTATACTGTACTGTTACATGAACAACATTCAAGTCATACACTACGTGGGGGTGGGGGTGGATCTGGAACTGTAACTTTATCCTTTGGGCGTTGTGGGTTACAGGGTGGCACCTCCGTGGAATAGACTTGTTTGTCCGGTACAACCCCAACTGTGCTGGATCAGATTTGGATCTTCAGAGTTGGACGGGTCAACAGCCTTGGGCTCTTTGGCTGCTCGGCTCCATGTGCATTACATCGTGGTGCACTAGATGTTCTGGCACTTTTCTATCATGGCCAGCATTGACTTGTTCATTAAGTTGTGATGCACTGGCTCATCTGTGGGATTGGACCAGACAGGCTGTCCTTTGGTCCCCACGGGGGCATGGGTGAACCTTCACTGCCCATGATTCTGTCATAAGGTTACTGATATATAATTGTATGAGGTAGTAATGTTATGGATGATCTACTTATTATTGTTACATATAATACATATTACTTATTATGTTATATTGACTACATAGAAAGCATTTCTGATGAGTATTTCTCATATGGTAATGTCTTTATTTTCAAGGTAACATAAAGCACTTGCATTCTAATAAACCATATCATATGACATATTTGAAGGCTACATTGCATTTTCTTTCTGTCAGTCCCATAGTCACGTACATAGTTAAATTTAACTGACTGATATAATGTACGTGACTCTTGGTTAAAGTTTACATTTATGGCATTCAGCAGAAGACTATCTAGAGCTACTTACACCGAGTCATCTATATTTTTCTATACTGTGTCTATACTGTTTTATTCTGTATTCAGGGTCGCGGGGGCCTGTAGCCTGTCCCAGGAGACAGGGTACACCCTGGACAGGGTGCCAATCCATCGAAGGGCACACACATACATACATTCACACACACACATTCACACACTACAGGCAATTTGGGAACTCAAATTAGCCTAACCTGCATGTCTTTGGATAGTAGGAGCAAACCGGAGTACTCGAAGGAAACCCACCAAGCACAGAGGGAACATGTAAACTCTGTGCACACAGATCCGAGGCAGGAATCGAACCTAGAACCTAGCGGTGCAAGGTGTCAGTGCTAACCACTAAGCCACCATCCTGCCGAGCTACTTACATTAAGAAAATAACTTAATAACTTACAACTAACACGTGCTAATAAGTGATTTCTTAGCTAGCATTAGTTGCTCAAAAGGAATGCTAGTAAGTTTGTAGTCGATCCCAGATAACTTAGGGCAAGGTAATCCAACCCATCGGAAGGTACAACCACCCACACTCACATATCCAATCACATACTATGGACAAATTTGGAAATACCAATCAAAGGTCTTTGTGGGAGGACACCAGAGTACCTGCAGGAAACCCATCAAACTCATGGCACACAAGACCTGAGGCGAGATTAAAACCCCCAACTCTTGGGGTGTGAGGCAACAGTGCTAACCACTAAGCCAGCGTGCCTACTACCCACATTCTTTTGGTCCCATGATGTGTGTTTATATTAAAACTAAGAGCTTAATCAAAGTTACATGTACAGTACTATTATGTGTGGTGGCATTATTCACTACTTAGTTCAAATGCCCTATAGTGATAATATCCATTGAGATTAATAAGATTGGGCAATTAAATACAATTTTGTGACACAGGCTTAATGACAGATGGAGGTCTGCCTTAGAATACGTGAGGACATAAAAATATGTAGATGACACTGTGGCCTTGCACCTCTAAAGTCGATGGTTCACTTCCTGCCTTAGGTATATGTGCATTTTAACCCTGTGCTTGGTGGTTTCCTCCACGTATACTGGTTTTCTCCCATAGTCCAAAGACATGCAGATTAGGTTAATTCCAAAATTGCCTCTGTGCTCGTGTGCAGAATCTTGTACCTGAAGATTCTTGGGATAGGCTCCAGGTTTCTCATGACCCAATACAGGATTACAAATTTTAAGATTAAGCCATGTATAAGGGTGACTACATTAGAGACAGTAAGAGAGGGAGAGTAAGAGAGAGAGAATCTCCCAGGTATATCCCTACAACCAGTATATCATTAATCAAACTTTTTTTTCTGCCTAAGCACATACTCGCACACTCCTTTATGCAAACTACATTGTTTACTTTGCTTGAAGTGACTCTTTATCCTGCTAAGCTTGCCAAGCTAGAACACATTATCATCATTACAGCAGTTGCAGAATACTTAACATGGAGAGACTGGAATTAATATAATATTAACAAAGCACCATAAGTACGACTGTAAGCATCTTAAGGAAGAATTCAATATTAAAAATGACAGCAATGAGAAAATGCCTGCAAAATTCACTTTCCAAGCTAAAATGATTGTAATTATTATTTCAATCTGGTGCCAACCAAAAGATGACATGATTTCTTCATAACGTCATTGCAGGCAGTTTTTCCTTACCATTCTTGATGCCAGATAGAAATCTGCAGTTAGATGTCTATAAAGCTGCTATATTCATTATGAAGAAATTATGAAGAAATCAGCTTTACAGACATTTTTAATGTATTCAACGATACAGTGTGTATTGTTAATAATGATTAACAAGTAAAAATCTAATTTAATGAAAAACGTATCATTAAGTAATCCCCAAATTGTATGCATAGTTGAAACATTTCAATGAATAATGCCTCTAGGCTCAGCAACGTTATTGTACGTCTGCAATAATATGGTAAACTGTTGACCTGAATGTACTGAACAGCCAGGGTATCACATCTACAGAGTTTTTCATCCCTGATGACACATGAAATATGATGATATTTCATGGCCTCACACTTTGATAGAGTGGTTCTGTGAGCATGAGGAATCATTTTCACACATGAACTGGCCACCACACTGTGTGCTGTAATCAAAGCTAAAGGTGATGGAATCTTAGAGTGTGTGTGACTTTTTTTTTTTACAGTGTCGATCTGTAATTTGCCTTGCAATCAGAGAAACTGTCGAAATTATGTTGTTAGAATTATTCAGCTAAGCGCTTTCTGAGCAATCAGATCAGATAACCCATCAGTGCTGTGGTAGAACAGTAAGTATGACATCATGCTTTATTATAAAATTGTCTGATAACTACTTTATACATCTTACACACACACACGCAGTCCCTAGGAAGCTGCTAGCTTTTCCGCTGACCCCCCTTCTACAGTATGTTGCAATGTGCTCCGACAGCACCGTGTCCCTCTGGGGAGCTTTGGCATTTACACACTACACAGCTCACACCGTCTCTTTGATAATATCAGCGGAAAGCTGACAATGCCACGGCCAGAGACGCATGTCCGCAGTGCCACTTAACCAAATCCCAGGCTGGCAGGGAATGTCTGCGGCAACTCGCTCCACCTCACTAACCTCAGCGTGTGTGATCAGAATGAAGTATTTAACGCATGGTAATTACTTTTATCCTAGGAGCCTGTCCAGATAGGAGCAGCCATTAATCAAAGCCGCAGTGAAAAGGTGCAGGGTACTACTTAAATATTCATTCAGCGTTACACTGACACAGACACCACACACAGAAGTAAACCTAAGATCACACCCTACTGTAAATGACAGCCCATTGGGTAAAGAGCAACGATTAATATTTCCATTGAGATGTTGGAGATGAGATTGTGACTGCTCATAATAGTGTTAGTGTTAACATGCATGCTAATTTAACCACCGGGAGCTCCTGCATTAACATACACTATCTGTGTCTCAATTCTGGCTTTGCACTTTTTTTTAATAAATTAGCCTTAAAATCTGTAATTCATAAATAATAATCCTATTTGCATATATTGTCTGGTTCAAAGCAATGCCACAAACGGAGACAATAAGGCCACATACAAAATTTGCATAACAAGCAGTAGATTCATTCTTCTCTCTAGTGCTTTCAGGACTCACATGGCACCAAAAGACACCAATTTCTGCATCACTCATTTCTCCTACACTTAACCAAACTGCCAGGCAAACCTGCTAAAGGATCTACACATTGAGGATGTATGAGTTTGACCTCCATGGGACTGCTGTTGTCTTTGGCCTTGGGGTAATTTGGTCTGATATGCCTTGAGGGACAGTGGATGATCTGAAGGATTAAGGGGGCGTGGCACTTTGGAACACCAACTGAGGTACAGCCCATGGCTGGTGTGCGCTAGTTATTAAATACAATAATCTGTTTGCTAAGTACAAGATATCCTGAACTCTACTGATCTTCTGTGTAAAATCACTGTGCAGGGACTTACCTGCAAAAACAATGGCTACTTACCTCTACCGCACTGTGTCCAGTCTGCGTTGTCTCTGCTTCATTTTTGCCTGAGCAGCAAAAAGAATCATGATTTAGATGGCTTTCAAGGAATTATATATCATTAATGAAGGGTGGTCTGTAGTGGGATGTAAAATTTGCATTCCCTGTCGCTACCAGACTGATGGTCATGTTCACTGATGATTAAGTAAGTTATACAGTATATTGTACAGTATGTTGCATAGGGACATTAGTATACGGTTGCAATAATATACTTTGTATATCGCCCTGCATCAATCCTGAGTTCAGGACATTATTTCTTTGGCAGTCAGATCCCCTTCCACTTCCCAAAAACAGGCCAGTAAGTGGGCTTTAAATGTGGAAAGTGAATGTTGGCTTGTGATGGATTGACAGCTCATCCAGAGAGTGTTATTGCACCAGAATAAATTGGTTTTTCAAGATGAAAGAATCAATTACTAAATATGCATTAGCATTATATCAGCAAAAGTATGTGGACATCTGACCAGCTATATTTGGGTCTTCTCCAAACAGTTGCCACAAAGTTGGAAGCACAAAATTCCCTTCACTGAAATCAAGAGACTCAAACCTGTCCCAGCATGACAGTGCCCCTGTGCACAAAGCAGCATCCATGAAGACATGGTTTGCCAAAGCTTGTTTTTTTCTAGCTGCCGATTCTGCACTAACCTCAACCTCACTGAACACCTACAGTATGACCTGAATTGGAACATTACATGCCAGGGCTCACTAATGCTCCAGTGACTGAATGAGAACGAATCCCCTCAGAGTGCAAAGCTTGTATGAGATGTTTAAGAAGCGTCAGGTGTCCACGTTTTTTGGTCATACAGCACATGCATATTTGGTGCGGATCTGTTCTACCTGTATGCATGGCATGTCATGCTTCTTGGTTACAGGTTATAATGAAAAAGACAAATGTCTAATGGATTTAATTTAATACAGATCTAAATTACAACTGCCACATTTTCTGTGATGCAAGTGTGCTATCCATTACACTTTAATTATAATAATATTTTCTTTGATTAATTATAACCACAAAAAAGTGATAAATCACTAATGAGATCTTTCCTTGAACAGATAAGACATGCACATGTAGAAGGTACAGTATAAGGAGTTATCGAAGATGTGGTGTCATGGACAGACTTATCACAGATTTGCTTGACCAGATTAGGATGTGTGGAGTTTGGAGGCAGAATCAACATTCTTGGGCTCTTTACCTACTGGAACCAGTGTTTTGGGTGCCTTTCTATCATGGTCAGTATTGAACTTTTTGGTGATTTGTGCTGCATTGGTTTTTCTGTGGGATCAGATTGGATGGGCTGGCCCTTGGTCTATGCAGGTATGGATGGGTGTCCATGATCCTGTCAGTAGTTTACTGGTGTATAATTGATAATCAATTTTATGTGGTGCCAATGTTATGGATGATTGGTGTATATACAGGCAAAAAAGAAAGCATGTATTTTTTAAAACTTGCCAAACTTTTACCAGGTTTTTCCCAATTAGGTGAGAGACTTTGCAGCAAGATGTGCACCCTGTGGTGGAAAAACTAAATCCTGGTGGTGTTCTGTTCGAAAATGATAATGCCTCATGCATAATGCTAAAACTGTACAAGAATTGTTTTGTGAACACAAGAATGAAGGCAAACAACAGACTTTAAAATTCAGCATACGTTACAAAAAACATTTCTTCGTGTTCTGCATAGAAAATTTCTCTATCTCAACAATTTGTTTTTCAGAAGTACATTGCACTTACTCGCTAAAAAAAGGCTTCGTAAACATTTCCACAACCTACAGTAATCCTGCTATCCCAGTGTGACACAATTTAGCTGATCATCAGTCTGATAGTTAGAGAGTGATCCTCTTACCTGTGTCTGATGATTCTCCCTGCCCCACATTATACCCTCCTGACATACACACTATGTATGCATGTTTTCTTCTTTCTATTAGTAAAAGGAGGTGGATCCAGAACATTTTGACTGGGGGTTGGACACAGAGCTAGTATCCGGTGTCCAAAGAAAAGCAAGACATTATGCCAATCTATGCAATTTCACTTTTGTCACATTGCAAGAGATCCTAATAAAAACTGAATTCTTGAACAGCATGTCCAATAACAAGTTTTTCATGTCAGATTATATAATGAAGATCCTGCCATTAAAGAAAATTACCATGTTCTGCTTACATACATTATGAATCAGTGTGATGCAAGCTTGTGGCAAATATGGGATTGCATAAACAACAACATTCTTCAAAGTGAGTCTGAGGTAATATGAATAATTAGAATAGTTTCCTTTTGCCGTTGTCACTACGGTATTTGCAGCTGTCTAGTGAGTCTTGCATAATGCTGTCTTCCTGTTGGTGTCTTAAAAATGAGCATAGTAGGAGAGGTAACACGTGTTTAAATAAAACATTTTTTGAAGAATTTCAGACCTTTGGCACTGGCAACCTAAATTCAGTGAAATAGTGGCCACACACACTGTAATGTAAACTCGGAATGATTACGTAATAAGCTGAAAGAATACAGACACTTAACTCACAACCAAAGAATTTGTTCATGATGTGCAATTTTTTGTCTACAAATGTAAGTCAAGTCAAATCAAACATTTTAGAGTGTAAAGGTAAAATTAATAAACCAATTAGTCACAATTTTAAAACCACCTAGGATTTAGGTTCCACTTGTACTGCTGGGGCAGCTCTGGCTTCTTGAGTCATGGCTCATTGGGACCACTGGGTGTGTGCTGTGGCACCTGTATGTGCTGTGGCACCAGGATGTTAGTAGTGGATCATTTGGGTACTCCGTGGCTCAGGCTTGTTTGTCCGGTGCATCCCATGGGTGCTCAATCAGATCAGGATCTGGGAAATTTGGAGGCCCAGTCAATAGTCTAGAACTCTTTGTCTGCTAAGCCCCAAGTGTAGCAGATTAGGACCAGGTTGCATGTTTATAGTGGTGTGTGTGTTTTTTTTTTAACAAGAGGTTTAAATCTTACTAATAGGTTGAAATACTTTTAAAGACTAGTTATACCTTTCCATAAATAGGCAGAAAAACCTATAACTTACATAAATACACAAAATTATGGAATATGCTCTATAATATACTCTTACCAAGCAGTGCATGTACACCAGGTACAAGTTAGTCGATGGAGCTATTTAAAAATCATCCAAAAAATAAATCATGATATTAAACTCTGTTTTAAGCTTATTTGCAAACTTTTAAAACACAATGCCTGTCATGAAGCTGAATTAATGGACTATTGATTTCAATCAAGGTACTATTCAAAATGCAAATACATATAAATTACCTAACTAGTGCAATATTAGCAATATAGAGATATTTATGTGAAACCTTGTAACACAATTATTTCATTTTACTAGGAGTATAATTGACTGCATAACGTTGATTAGCCAACCTGCACTAGATCTTGTTGTAGCTATGGGTATGTGTCAAAACCTCAATCTGCACCATTAAACCCTGCAATAACTCATGGACTTCACAAGAGCTCTAAAGATGTCAATAGCTATTTTTTTACAGAATAATGTAACCAGCCAAACTGTGGAAACTGGGACATGAGGAATGTGACAAAGGGTTCATGGTGTTGTCGCCTTCCAAATCCCACAAGTCTTAATCTGAGCGAGCATCTGTGGAATGTGCCGGACAAACAAGTCAAATCCATCGAAGACCCAACTTACAACTTACAGCACTTAAAGGATATGCTGCTAATGTCGTTATGCCAGATACCAAAGCACAGTTTCAGGGGTCTTGTGTCCTCTGAAGTCCATCCATCAACAGATCAAAGCTGTTTTGGTGGCACAAGGGGGACTGACACAGTATTAGGCAAGTGGCTTTTAATGTTATTGGTGCATGCTTGCTTGTGCCTCTACCACTTTTCTGATGTTTTACAATGGTCTTATAGTTTTTCATTAAGAAATTCTAATATATCCATGGCGACATGATGTGCACGGTTATCTTTAAATAAGAATTTGATGAAGACTTCTTTGTCGTAAAACATGAAACTACATCCTGTTGTGTGGCCAATTATTATTATTATTATGATAGATAGATAGATAGATAGATAGATAGATAGATAGATAGATAGATAGATAGATAGATAGATAGATAGATAGATAGATAGATGGTCAACTGACAGATTGATAAATTGATGGATTTCTTTGGGCTTATTATGGCACAGTTATCTCTCATTATGAAGTACCTATTATGGAATCAGAAATTTTTTCTCTCTAATTTAGTTAACTTACCCTATATGTTCCACATCTACATAAACGACATTAACATTTTTACTAATGTATCTCCCTGATCTCAAAAAGTTGCACAAGTATAATAACAAAAATGTTACATAATTTTAGTAAAATACATGTGTGCATGTGTATATAAAGATCCTGCTCACTGAAATTTACTTTTTGCATTTCTGCTTGTTTGTTTATTTTATTTTATTTTTTGTATATGAGCTTGGTGCTGAGTACCCGATGGAGAGCTCTGTCTCCCGCGGAGCTCCAGCTGGGTGCCATTGTTCTTAGAAGAGAGAGTCTTGGCTCCCTGCTGCTTCTCCAACTCCCCTGCATGAAAAGACAGAGAGAGAGAGACAGGCAGAAAGAAAGAAAGACATATGCAAAGATATAGAGAAAGACATATATACAGAGAGATGTGTAAAAATCTAAACCACATTGGCACTTTTCTGCTCACTTCCCTGCCTGCTAAAGGAATCCTAATGGGGCCTGTGCTTTTTCAAAACACATCAGCATATACAGCATTATTCTCCCCAAGCATACTTTAACCGGTATAGCACAACTGGAGAAAATGATAACCAGCTTTTATAACCAAAAGGGCAAGACACATGTTTTAATATATCTCAACAGAAGTCTCATCAGAAGGCTTTCTGTATTTATTCATGCCTAAATATGTTTTTTAGGCCAGAACCACTCTGTATAATTTAGTGGCAGCAATGATGGAAGGGAATTAACATGGTACTGTACTCCATGCAGGAAAAGGACAGGGATCCAAGCTGGGGGAAAATAATACTGTTAGCACCCAGAAGTTGATTTTTATATTGCATCATGAAATAAATGTACCATTACAAAAATTATTTATACCACTTTTTTTTTTTTAGCAATTTACAAAAAAGTACTATTTTAAAATATTTGTTAATAAGTGGTGCTTTTTTGGCTATTTAGACTTGCATTTAAAAGTCCACAAGACAAGTGCATGTTATTACTTATGATAAATTGATTGTTTACTGCAGTGGTCCTCAACTTTGGTCCTAAAGTAATATGCTGCACTGCATATTTTAGTGTTTTCTCAACTCCCAGTACACCTTACTAACTAATCAGCAAATCAACAGCCTTTTTCAATAAAGTGTGTGTGATAGAGCAGGGGAAATGCTACAATGTGTAGGGCAGGTAGTCCGCATTGACCTTATTGCAGAGTGATGGACATTCAAGGGTAAGGGTAAGGAAAGGAAGCACATGAAGCGATGCACCCATCACGCATGGTACCTATACTGTACAAGGATCTGGAGTTGCTTCAGTTGTTCAGATCTAGGCTCAGCAACTTTATGTGGCAATAGAATTGGGTCAGCTGACTACCCAAATGTACTAAACAACCAACTTATCCCATTAATGGATTGTTTTGTTCTCCCCTGATGGCACACCGTTTTCCAGGACAACAAGGCCAAGATTCATCAGGATCAAACAGGAATTGGCACAAGGAATCATTTTCACAGATGGATTGGCCACCACAATGTCCTGTCCATAATCACAAGGTTTTTGCTTTGTGCTGGCGAAGGTTTGACTCTCCCATCATCAATACAAGATTTCTTCCAAATCTTAATGCAGCTTGGGATGAAAATAACTGTTCCACAGGAAATTCATGTCATAAACAAAACTAAAGAAATATTAGAATAAGCAAGTTTTTTTGTAATATGGAACTTGAATGTGGTCGATCTTTAAGAAGTCAGATGATCAGAAACAAGAAACAAAAATAGAACAATATTTAATCAACAAGGGATGGTGACAGAGTGAAAGAAATGAAGTATACATGCTTTTAAGAAAGGATCTTAAAACTGGACACACACACACACACACACACACACACACACACACACACACACACACACACACACACACACACACACACACACACACGCGCGATTGCGCACACACAAAGAGTTCCCAAGGGTCTGTGCTCTGTGGATGTAGTGAACAAAGGCCAGCATCAGCAAGAGACTGGCTTTGAGGTGCACTTTTTGGGTAACACATTCTCAATTTTTTTTTTTAACAAACACACACACACTTCTCTAGCCCTTCTGAACTCTGAGTTACTTCCAGTTTCTTTCTTTGCATCTTCCTTCTCTGTTTTGGTCTTTTGAAATGTGCTTGAAAGTCTGACTGCAGTGCAGCTAAGAAACTGAATAAATGCGACATCAAAACAACCAGAGCCGCTTAAAGGATATAAACTCAGGCAAACCAGACAGCAGAGCACACCAGGGCTCGGCAAAAGCTCAAGGAGCAAGAAACAAAAAAGCTGAAATTATTTATACTTTACTAGGAACAAAATCTGAACTGAAATTCCACCACTGTTTTATTGCTCAAAGGTGGAAAATTAATATGACTTCTCTAGAACATGAGTATGAATTAGTGCATTGTCCATATACACAATAAGTGAAATGAAGTGAAATGAGCAAAAACCTTAATATTATCTAAATCATACTTGATTCTAATTTGCTCAAATGGCTGTGAGAAAAATGTAATTTTGTTTTATCTTTTCAAAAACATATGTGCAAAAATTCTACACATAAAATGTAAAGAATGTAAAGTGTCTTTATGAGGAAAAAGGCATAGCATTTTCAGGATTGGTGATTAGAGATTTGGTATTGAACAACTAAAATGCAATAATAACACAGTTCAAGAGGACGAGAAAAGGAGTAGGCCAGCACCCAAAAATTTATTTGAGATTCACCTCTGGGGCAACATCTGCAGGGCATCATCTAGAAAAGGTATAAACACTAGTTGTACCATATAAGTCTCTTTTTATTAAAAAAAAAAAAAAAATGTAGGCGCCCCTGTCATCATCCTCCAATTTTAGCCTTGGTTGATCTGACTGTTTCAACAACATCAGTACTAGAATGCCAATGGCTCCTCCAAGGGGTGGTTGTTGTTATATGGGCAAGAATACGTTTCAAGAAGATATTCCAGTGGTGTAGGAGAAGCCTGCAAAAAGACCGGAGAAGATCTTTGACCGCAACCTGAGAGACACTGTGGCAATCCAATGAACTCATAATGAGCTAAAGGCATGGCTATTAGCAGTGGATAAGTAGAGACTTCCAAGATAGTTTAAGGCATGGATTTAGCATGGTATGAGGACTTATTTGGTCACAACTGATACATGAATTTGCAATGACCATCATAGTGGGCCATCATAATGTAAAAATGCTGGGCTGCACAGAATGTTGAATGGCTAAAAAAATAGGCATTCAGTTGAAATTACCAGTAAGCACCATCAGAGACAAATCTCTGACCATCATAGCAAAGAAGTTTGAAAAGCATTTTCAACTGCAAGGAAAGGAGGCAAATTCATAATGCCCACAAACAAAGAGAAAATGCTCAGAGAGGTAAAGAGGACCCCAAAAGTCCCAGTTTCAGAAATGCAAAGTTTAGTTGAATCTTAGTGTTTCACCACAATCAATGGTAGCTTGAACAAGTGCTATAAAAGAAGCTCTTCCTGAGACCTAGACAAGTATCCCAATATTGAATTCTACAATCACCATGTTTGGCCAAAAAAGGGGGCTGAATACAAAGAACAGCACTTTATACCAACAGTAAATATGGTAGTAGCTCTTTATTACTTTGAAGCTATTTTGCTGCCATTGGTCCAGGGGCTCTTGCTATGATCAAATGCATAAATTATTAACTTAAATATTAGAATATGTTAACAGAAGATCTAGATGCCTCGGCCAGAAGGTTGAACTTGGGTCGAAGTTTTCCATCAAGACCTTGACCTGAAGCACACATCAGAATGGAAAAAGAAATGGCTGCAGTGACACAAAATCAAGGCTTTACAATGGCTCCTTTCAGTCTGTAGATTTGAACCCAAATGAAAATGTGGGTACTCATTTGAAGAAGGCACTTCACAAGAAAAACCACAAGAATTTCAATGAGTTTAAAATGTTCTGCATGGAAGAGTGGTTTGAGATCCCTCCACAATTATTCTCCTGCCTTTTTAAACACTACAGAATTAGACTTTTATTAAGTCCTTTTATTCTCACGGGGAGAGCCTACGCCATATACTGAACTTCATTTGCCCAGTGTGTAAATAATCATCAGGTCTGAAGGATTTGTTGTTAAATGTCAAATTCCAAGGCAATTTAATAAGCATGGCTACATACTGAGAAATGTACTTCTTCATAGCTCCTCCCTTCATAATTCATGACACTGTCATTAAACTCTTTACACCGCCCCATCAGCTGTTTCTTATCTCATTCATTTCCCTTGTACATACAGTATACACTTTATATCACAACACAAGTTTGCTCCTTTAAAGCGCTTGCCATTCCTGAATCGTTATACTGTTTATATCTGTGTAATGTATATCTGGTTACTCTTTATGACTTTTGAATTGTCTCTACGTTATAAACACCTTTTCCTACCAACGTGGATTTGTAAGTAAGTAAGTAGAATTGCTTGCAACTGAATCAACCAACTAACTGTGACATCGAAGATGCGAGATTATTAACGTATTAAATGAAATAAATGCAGCCACTTTGCCTCACTACTGAAAAGTATTATTAATCTAACAGCTCGGCTTCCAGGGTGCAAAACTGCAGATTTTTTGGCTGAATCCCAAACAATGTTCACTTGAATGGATTTCCCTAAACAGGATCATGAATTACATCATTTACTGTATGCCATCGACAGTTGTTTTTATTTGGTCCAGATATCCAGAACACATACTACATATATCTGCAGTATGACAGCTCTAACCTTTGGCTCGGTTTAAGCCTCGAGGGTCAGTTTAACAGCTCGCATCTTAAAATTAAATGCTGCCCACAATTCATAACACAGCATTTTTGGGTCAGTTCCTTGAATCACTTGGAACCCAACTGATTGTCTTAGTCCCTTAGTGAATGCTGTGTCTATGGGAGAAAACAGACCAGGTCATATTTGATTAATTCTTTATTAATTCTTAATTCTTGATGAATACACCAGTGCGCTCTCTTTAGTTAATTTTTCATTTTCTAAATAATAAAAATATTTAATTTCCCTTATTGCACTCATGGGAGTACTCATACTAGAATATAGGACAATTCTGTCAAGCACATAAATAAGCACCCGAAATCTCTGACTTCCTGTACTTTTTTTTTTTTTTACAACATCAGGAGTATTTTTAAACCCCGACTTATTTTAGGATGTTTTGATGGAGACTAAAAGCACCCCAAGTGAATCGGATAAATGCTGTAAACTAGATCTTTTTAAGTCCAAGAACTGGATTCAAGCAAAGCTGGTGACCTAACCAAAAGCCACAAATCATCCTATTTTGTTATATAACTGTAAAATGATATTTTTGTGGACTACTTTGCTGCTAGATTATTTGAAACATTGCTCGCTCTCTCTCTCTCTCTCTCTCTCTCTCTCTCTCTCAATTTCAGTAGTCATGTGTAATCTGGATTAGGGGCAATTTCAATAGGCTCTTAAGCAGTGTGAGCTTTATTTGTCATGCATGGTGCCTCCAACCAATCAGAAAGCATCATGATTGATAAATCGCACCCTGTCTGGTTTTCGCTGTTTAATTTAATATTTCCGTTTCACCAAATCTGCGAGTCCTCATTGCATAGTGATTATGCTCTTTGTGCATCTGGTTAACCAGAAGTATTCACGAGGCAAATGGCGCCCCCACCACACACCCAAAAACATACACTTACATTCAATGCGTATTTGCTCCATTTCAGTCACCTCGGCGATGGACTCCTTCAAGTCCTCTACAAACTTGAGCATCTCCTCTGAGCTCTGAGCACAGAAATTCAAGACCTGCTTCTTATCTGAGCCAGAGACCGGAGACACAATGGTTATCGCATGGGGATAATCTAATGGAAAAGAGAAGAAGGAGGCAGTTATTAACATTACCTTTATTCAGGAACCTATTATGTATAAAATAATCAGTAAATATAAGGTACATATGAAATAAAATCTGGAGCACCTGTAGAAAAACTAACATTGTAAAACTAAATTTTGCTAGCGGTATAGTGAGTTGATGGAGGTGAAGGGGGGAACCCTGTACATATAACAATATAATGAGCTAAAGGTTACCAAAAAATTTATGTATGTTTATATGTTTAATTCTACAAGTTTTATTTCATAAGTCTAGTTAATAACAAGACAGTTAATAAGAAAACATTAATGACCTCAAATTAACAGGAATATTAATTTAAGCAATAATAAATCTCACATTCATTCTCAAACAGGTGGAACTGCATCCCCAGGAGGCCCATGGCTTTGCAGAATGTGTAGGCAGCTGAGCTCTTCTTCTTTGGACACAGCTTCAAAATCTTTGAAACAAAACAGAAAGAAATGTCACGCGTCAGACAAATGAAAGCAGAAAGAACATCTGTCCTGCATGCTGCTAAACCGACCTTGGATTATTGATTCTACTTGTTATTTTTAATGTAATGATTTAAGCATTTTACTTTGCCCAGTCGCTTTCCTAATTCAGTCCGAAATAACTGATAGAAAATTATATTTATTCCAATATAAGGAGTGGCATTGTGGGGAAGACTATAATTGGGACCTCACAGTTTAAGGGTTTGTTAATGAGCTCTAGTTAACACGCGTGTCAAATTTCTGTTAGTGCTCTAACAGAGCGAAAAACAGCTCACAAAAACATGCTGACTAATGGATTGCGGACACAAAAAATGCCCCTGCTACCCAGGAATGACACCTGACTCATTGTGAACTCAAACAAGATTACGTGGTTTCTGAATCTGAATGAATAGATGAATGCATAATATACTGTACATTTGACAATGTGAAGAATATCAATAACAAAAACATTGTATCGGTCACATAACCAGTCAAATAAGGTGAAGCCTTTGCTCGATCACAACAATCTCTCTACAGTACTTTGCCAACCAGACCATAAACCTGTGAATGGTTCTACTGTACTCATTCAGACTGAAGGTCAATATACAGGCTAATACAGGCAGAACCACTTTCTACTAAGATAAAAACCTGTAAAAGATATAGCAATGGCTGGTTTTTATACTCATGGCAGGTCACCATGTCAAATTATAAAAGAAACATTGCTTTACAAAACAGCACCATGTCGAGTATTATTCTAAATTACCCGAAATGAAGTGCCATGATGTGTGTGAGAGCATAACAGAAAGAAAGGACAGTGGGTGGAGACTGCAAGAGGAAAATAAACTATGCTCTGCTTACTGTAACTCCCACAGGCCAAATCACATAACTGTAATATTAAAACTATACATCATTCTGTCACAGGTATCCAGTAGTGTTCAGCCTCTTTGAACAAGAGCAACATCAAATTTCCGAACATCTGAAATTGTTTCCACTTAATACCCTAGCCACTGAGAATATTTTTCTGCCTAGCCATCATGAGAATGACATCATGGCGCAGGACGCTTACATGTAATTAGCTGATGCTTAGATTAAGTTTTGGGATTTTTCTCCCTTGTTTGATGTCTCTGAAACTTTATAACCTTGATTCTGAATAAGGTAAGATATTTTGATAATGCCTCCTTTGATGAACTTTTTTGTTCTGGAAATGTGTGGGCATTGTGGTAGTAATAATAATAATAAAAAAACCTCTGGCTCTCATCTATTCTGATATAAAACATGTGTTTTTTTTTCCCACTCTCGCTCAGAGATTAATATGGGACCATATAATTATGAGGATAGTTTAATACTCATGTGTGATAACCTCAGAGACACTCTAATGACTGCTTAATTATAATATATGCGTAATCTCTGTTTAATTTCAAGAGTCATTCTCTGAGACTCTGACCAAATTAATGACTCGTCCAGAGAAGTGGTGGGGGCATTGACCTCAAACTTTTGTTCTCACAATAGCTGGATGTTGCAGCAAGCTGGTAAAGGAGTATATATATATAAAACTTAATGCTTGCCTCAAGCCTCTTCATCCCATAAAGAAAAACAAAAACAACTATATAAAATGGCATGTAGTGGGTGGCTAAAAGCAATAATACTCACGATTATGAAAAAGCATCCTGTTAATTACTTGGTTTGAGGCTCAGAGGCACTTAGCACTTACAGAAAACAATTTGGAATAACATTTCAAAATAAAGAGAAGGCTATAAATAAGGCATTTCCTATAATGGCGCTGAAATATTTGTGTTAACTAAGTGAGCAGCTTTTTACCACAATAAGGTCATTGAAGAGGAAGACTTCCCTCTGGTGAGAGGCTTGTTTCTGGGCTTTGTTAATGTCAGTCACTTCGAAAAGGCGACTACAGCACACCAGTCTTCTGTGAGGGACTGAGAGGACCTGAGGTTAAAATGAGAGAAAAGAACCGAATTTTATCAAGAACATCAAGCATTTTTGTTTCGTGGCCAAAGATGTGCAAGCGCCAACACTGCAGAAAAAAAAAACAAGTATTTAAATTATTGACAAACTCTACAGTACATACATTCCTGACTATGTGTGTACTACTTTAAAACTGCACAGTGTGTATTAAATTAAAAACTGCACAGGTCCATACTGTGATTTAGATTTTTATGCAATTACTGTAATTGTGCAGCACTACCAATCAATACAATTAATACCATACAATTAATACCATGTAGTATTAACACTGATTATCGATTATAGAGCAATAAACTTGATGACAATATCATGGAATCAAAGGCTCATTTACTGTATGGCTGTGGGAACCAACGGCTAACCTTAAACACTCAATGATCCATTTGGTCCCGTTTCCCACAGAAAAGAAAAATGTCAGGAACCACAAAACTCTTTTGACTTAACACTTCATATTTCATTTTTTTACTTTTATTCTATATANAAACTACTGTGTATTGCATTTATAAAATCAATGAGCTGCTACAGAGAAAAATATACTATATAAAATATAGTATATAAAATACTAAATGTCTATTTGAGTCCTCCTCGTATTTATGAAATAAAAAGCCAAACCTAAATAATCCACCTGCAGCAAGTTAAAAATGCTTCTGTGTGCCGTCATCCTTTTATCGAGTGTACTGGAGCGTGCAGTCAGCTGTCAACCTGAATAAAACTGGTGGTCAAAAAGCTCAATAAATCAAATGTGGGCGCGTGTTGCACATCGGCGGTTGTGGCGCATATTTTGGGCGACAAAAAATTAAACACATTTTATTTTAATCTTACAAATCATCAAATTTAGAATTACATAAAAAAACTTAAATGAAATAAATTTGAATAAAATACTCATTATTTATTTTCCAAAGCTACAGGGAGGCGCAGCAGAGGAATGAAATAGCCACATGCGACCCCTGGGCTAACCTGTCTGGTCTGATCTCACAGGAAAACTATTGTAGCACAAATTGCTAGAAAAAAAAGTCAATGCTGGCTATAACAGAAAGGTCACATAAAGCATTAAAACATGATACTATACAGTATATATGCCCCTTTAATTACAATAATGAAAAAAAAAATTGTTGTTTAATATGTGCTGTTTATACTGTAACAGGGTTTACATGGCCATGAAAGTCCAGGAAAAAACATGAAATTTAGAATTCATGTTTTCCAGACATGGAAAAGTCATGGAAAAAAATATGAGAAATCTATAGGAAAACAATTAGTATGAACCTTTGAGCATTCATTTGTGAGCATGTTTGTGTGTGTGCATACTGTATGTGTGTGGTGTATGTAACAATCATAAATTAAAAAGTATATATACTGTACAGTATAATAAAATATATACAGTATAGTTCCTGATCACGGATCAGTTCCTGATCGTGGTGCAAGTTCTGGTTTATTAGCAACACAATTGATATCCTTACACTCTAGCTATGACAGCATGGACATGGCCTAAAGCAGTATAATACTGCACACATGGTTTCAGTAGGATGCATTTATTATGGGAATAATTCAATTATGGCAGCTAATGCAATTTTTTGCAATACAGCTAAGAGCTATATTTTTATTGGAATTTACAAAAGACAAGTGATCGAGATGATGCAGTGTTGAGAAGAGAAGCCACTGATAATCAGCTCCTGTCAGAAGACTGCGTAGAGTCAGAACACTGGGATCTGATTTAGGTTTAATATTCAAAAGAGCGGAAAAAAAACTATACACTCATGAAAAGATTGTTTGGTCCGGACACACCTTGTTGAATCCACAGTGAGGTCTATTCTCATTCATTTTCCAAGGTTTAGGGTAAAGTACCTGTACAATCATCTGCCTCGCTTTTGTCTTCAGTGAGCTTCAGTGTTCATGTTACAATGAACTCAGTATGAACTTTTGTTTCTCAGATGCAAGCCTTACATAAAAAAAGACTTTTTTTATTGGTTAATATCATTTGCTAGTTGCCTTTGCTTTTGTAACCAGGACAGACATTGATATTTTTTTAAATGTACCCCTCATTTTCATTAAGATCAGGCACATTTTATTCTTTCAATTCATATAAAAGCAGACGAAACCTGACTGAAAATATAATAAAATAGGACTGGGAGGTCATCAAATACTTGAAAATGGTGACATTCTTGATGGGTCTCCAAGGAGGTTTTTGCTATGTTTTTTTTTTCTGTGAGACAGCAGTGACTCCAGGGCACCACAGTGTCCCAACGTCAAGTAAGAGCCATTAACCCTCTGCAGTACGTGGGCTGCCAGAGTCAGGGCTTTTCGTTTTATAAGGGCTTTTATATTCGTGTAAATTTCAAATATTTGCCAAAGTAGTAGGCAGCATAGTGGTGTAGTGGTTAGCACTGTCGCCTTGCCTTTCCTGGCCAGGCTCGATTCCTGTCTCTGTGTGCATGGAGTTTGCATGTTTTCCCCATGCTTGGTGGGTTTCCTCCAGGTGCCCCTGTTTCCTCCCACAACCCAAAGACCTGCAGATTAGGCTAATTGTCGTTCCCATAGTGTGTGAGTGAGTATAAGTTTGTATGCCCTGCAATGGATTGGCATCCTGTCCAGGGTGTACCCTGCCTCATGCCCCAAGTCTCCTGGGATAGGCCCTGAATACAGGAATACCGATAAAGAGGTATAGACGATGAGTGAACGCCAAAGTAGTAGTTAAGCCTTTTTTCACTTATTTACATAAAGCACAAACTGAACTGTCATAACATGGCAAGGTATGTGTCATATCATGTGTAACTTCTGGGTTTATGTCAATATCCACTTATAAGAAAATGCAATTTGCAACTCAAAGCAGAAAAAAAACTGAAAATACAGAAAAAAACGAAGCTCCCAGATTGTTTTAAACACAGAATTGAATCTTGGGTGTTTGCCTATAGCAAAACGGCTAATTTATGGTTTTCATGAATATGCTCAGGTGACACCAGGTTTCCCCCAAACTCCTACTGATGTTTCATCTGTTCACACCTGTATACTCGGATTCCTCCCAATAAAGTAAGGTTCACTGAGGCCAGGGAGGCCCCCGGAAGGTGCTGATGCCACCACTGCACATCGAATTGGGCCTTATGAAACAATTAGTCACGGCTCAGGATAAGGAGTAAGCAGACTTCAAGTATCTTTCAGACCTTCCTAAGCTGTCTGAAGTCAGCTTAGTCAAAAAGGCAAAGCAGCTGTTTTTGTCAGAGGAGAGATAAAGAAGTAGTCATGGAGGGCAAGGAATTACCAAAGACGCTCATGTGGAAGCAGCTTGCAACAGTTTTGTTGCAGTGTTTTGCAGCTTCCTGGGAAATCACAAAGCTGAAAAACCTTGTGAAGCTGGTTGAAAATCTGGTGACAAACTCTGGGTAAATGGGCTGCAGGATTTCTCCCAAAGATCCTTATCCTTGATCTCGATAAAATCAAGAAGTATATGGGACTGTAGGAGTAGAAAGAGTGCTTCTACCAGTATACTAGTCTTTGAACATTACTACAAGGACAGGATAATGAGAACATCATGGGGGACTATACTTGGTGCTGTTTTCTGAAAGTGATCTACAATATAATTGATACAGTAGATGTCACACTTCTAACACGTTAATGTTCATATTCTATAACTTTAGCATAAATCCATGCTAAGTCTGATTAATTTAGAGCAAAAATGGTAATCTCAATTTGAAAATATCCATGTCCAGATCACAAAAGCAAAGTTTAAAGGAATAAATAGACATTTTCTATACCATTGTTGTATAAGCAATTACACACACACAAAAAAAATAATACTACCCAGAAATGAAAAATTGTGCTACATAGTGTAATTAATCCATTTGTCCATATTTCTACTGACATTAAGAGAATTAGGTTACTATCTTACAAATGCATTTCAAATAATGTAATAGTACAAACAAGAGAGAGACTGAAGATGTTCAGTGAGAGAAAGAAGCGTCAAAAGTAAGGCTAATGTACAGACAGTGGATGTCCAGTGCTTATTCAGAGAGGTGAACTCCCTAAAATATAGTGTAGTGTAGTTTATATGCTTACATTTGAGGTTTCAGGTTTCTAACCAAAACACCAGAAATCAGTGGGAACTTATTGCTGCCAGTTCATGTATTATTGAAGCATACAATGCAGAAGCCTCATTTGACACCATGCTTTCCATTGCAAAGGAATGCATGTTGTTCTATCACAACTGGTTTGGATAGTGTTACTCTATAGTGAATAGTGCAATCTATTGAAAACTAACCTGTGGAACTTAATACCCGACTTGATATGATGGATCACAAATAGGATGATTATTGAATTATTATTATCAAATAGGATGAACTAGTATAAATATAATTTCACATGCTAATATTAGACATTCAATTCATACTGTAGCTGTCCAGAACGACACTTTTGCTATCCAGAAGTGACAAATTATGAAGTGAAAAATGAACACAAGCTAGATCATGCATGCAGGCTTACAGTATTGTAGTTTAAATACAATTCAAAAACGTCCACAAAAATACACTGCCCATTTTTTGTGCTTCCAACAGATTAACTTTGAAAATTTTTTCACTTGAGGCCTAATACAGTATGTCCCACCCACATCCAGCTGCCACTGTAATGCAATACTGCAACTGTACTACAATGAGAAAAGCCAAAATGAGATGGCCAGACAACTCGGTCAGAGCGAGTACAAAACTGCAGCTCTTGTAGGATGTTTGCAGGCTGCAGTGGTCTGGACATACCAAAAGTGATCCAAGGAAGGAAAACGACAGGGTCATGGCTGGACAAAGCTCATGCACATGGGGAGTTAAGGCTGGCCCGTGTACTGTAGTCTGATCTACTGAGCTACTGTATCTCAAATAAAGAAAATGTTAATGCTGGTTCCAGTAGAAAGGTGTCAGAGCACATAGTTCATTACTGTTTTGGTGGCAAAAGGGGGGAAGCACTTGATCTTAGGTGGCTGATTGGGTTATGATGTCAAATAATTTTAAATTAGAATCCATAACATGTTATGTTTTTTGCAGATTATGATCAGCTATTGTGTGGGCGGGCATTCAAATTTGATAATACTTATAGAATGGATCAGTCAGAAGGTCTGTGTGTTTCTGCCCGACATACTTGCTTACTTGCAGTGATGGTTGGTTGTGATATTAGATGGGAGAGCTAAACTTTATTACGCATCAGTGGACCAAAATTGAAACTTTATGGGTTGAACTATGTACTATTACAAGGTCTCAATAATAGTGTAATAAAAATGATGTAGGACATCTAGTCCACATACAGTACACACACACTTGACCATTGTGTTGTGTCTGTCCATTATCAAATACAACTTATTGTTTGTAGAACATTGTGGAGCCTGAGGCCTTATATCCCAGGGCACATAGTAGGGCACAAGAAGGGATACAATCTGCATGGGGTGCACACACACTCTCACAACTGGATACGCCATTCATACACACATACATCGTGGGCAATTTGTAAAGGCCAGCAACATACACTACAGTTCTTCTTGTTGAAGAAAAACAGAGTAACCAGTGGAAACCCACCAAGCACAAGGAGAACTCAATGAACACATGCCTGGAGGTGAGAGTCAAACCCTCTCCCCTGAAGCCGGGGCACAGTGCTACTGTAACTCCTTTGCAACCATGCCATCCAAGTGTATTCCTGATTTAAGATAATTTTTTAAAATATTGTTTTCAAAGAACACCACATTTCTTAAAGAGAAAAGCTGTAACCCTTTCGTTCAAACAACAAAACATACAAGACCCTCACTAAACCCCCACTTATGGTTCTGAATGTAACACTTGAGGTAGTTTTCTTGCGTGAGGAAATTTCCTAAAGTGAGGGCGAGGAAGTACTCTGTGTATAATGATTACACTTGGGAAGACTGAGGTGAAGCATTCATTAGCCAGAAGGTATGTTGCTGTGTGTGTGTGTGTGTGTGTGTGTGTGTGTGTGT
>QMIH01000348.1:319886-349896 GCA_003987875.1 Clarias batrachus | reverse complement strand
ATATAATATATATAAACTGTATATATACTGTACATCATCATCTATCTGTCCATGCATCCATGAATCATTCTGGCTTTAAGGAAATAAAAAGTACCCAATATGTTCTAAAAAAAAATATTGTCACTGTGTATGAGTCCGTGTTTGTTTCCAGGCAACTGAGAGTGAATCCCTTCAGACCTCTGCCCACAGATACCCAAGATACACACAGCAATCTGCCAAAAGCCAGATGCTGCGGCAACTCGAGGAAATCCTGAGATTAATGAGTGTTTGCAGAGTAAAGTTATCCAACCTAAGCTAATATAGAGGTTAGCACTGACAGCATGGTGAAAAAAGTTAGGGCAAAAGGAAGCATTAAGCAAAGTTATTATCTACCAAACTGTCGTTTACGGTGCAAGAGTGCCCACGCACGCAAAACTTAAAGTTTCACTTTCCTTTTATTAGACTCCAGATAATAACTTTCTTACAGTTTAAGAGCATGTCCATAGGGTTGAATATAAGTATAAATATTAATCGAGGACATATACAGTGTACTTCAATATGAATAATTGAAAACTGCACAGCTCACAGCAATGAATTATATGAAAGGTCCAATTTTTTTCTTAATGTGGCCTTTTAAAAAAGTTACTCATGGGAAAACTGAAAGATACTGTACATTACTCTACAGATCTTTTTTTTTCATGTTGTGTTTATGCATAATTAAAAAATATCATTTCCAGCTGGGAAATTTTTGTTTGTTTTTTGATACAAGTTCTTCTATAAATCTTCCTGGTCAGGTTTTAAGGTGGATATACATCCTGGGTGGTACTTACTGTAGTCCATTGCAGGACAAAGCTCACAGATATTCACACCAATATCAGAGAAACCAGAGAACCCAGAAGAAATTGAAACATGGAAAGAATACAAATTCCACCCACAATACATTTAGTAACATACTGTACATTAAAATTCAAACAGAGGTGAATTAAAAAAAAAAAATTAACACACACAGAACAATCTATATAAAATATATGTACATCAATGTAAATCAACCAATTTAGCATGTTAAACTTTATTTTTTAATTTTTTACTATAGCGGCTTACTGCTTACTTTTTAGTATAACGGCTTACTCCTGGGAGGCAGTGGTGGCTCAGTGTGTTAAGACTCCGAGTTACGGAGTTACCCAGGTTGCTGCTGTTGGGCCCTTGAGCAAGGCCCTTAACCCTGTCTGCTCCAGGCCGCCGTAAAAATGGCTGACCCTGTGCTCTGACCCTGGCCTACTAACAAGAAGCTGGGATATGCGAAAAATAAAGAATTTCACTGTGCAGTAATATTTGTGTGACCAATAAAGGCTGACTTAACTGATTATTTACTCACTCACTCATCGTCTATACCGTTTTATCCTCTATACAGGGTCGAGGGGGCCTGGAGACTTACTGTAGAGCACCAGACAGTGTTCACCCAATTCATCGCAGGGCAAACACATATACGCACACTCACACGCTTATTCACACAATACAGACAATTTGGGAACGCCAAATAGCCTCACTCCAGGAGGAAACCGGAGCACCTGGAGGAAACCCACCAAGCACGGCAAGAACATGCAACCTCCATGCACACAAACACAAGGTGGGAATTGAACCTGGACCCTGAAGGTGCAAGACAAAAGTGCTAACATTTACCGTATTCAGCACCGTGCCGCCTTAATCAATTAAGGAGACAATTCAAAATGGAGAAAAAAGATCTTTAATAGGGCTACACAAAATACACATTAATTTGTCATGGATTGGAAATAATGCACTAATCTGTTTACCGTTCAAAATGTTACAAATTGTGCAGAATATTAAAAGTATAGGTAAGTAAGGAAAAAAAACACAATGAGGCATACAGTATTAGTAAAGGAAAAATGGTGATTTCTGTTTACCACACTAGGTGGCAAAGGTGCTAGAGTAGGTGATTAGGACTGTTTCATTCTTCCATGAATGGGGGGTGGAATCTGTTCAATGTGCATGGTGTTTTTCATGTCATGTGGTGTAGCCTGATTGACATTTCCAAAATGCCCGTACTGTATGATTGGGTGTGTGAGTGTGTGTGATTGTGAAACCCCATCCAGAATATACCCAGTCATGTGTCCTACGTTCCCTGGGATAGGCATCAAGCCCTCCGCAAACCTGACACAGAATAAGTGCCATAGATAATGAATGATTGGATGGATGTTACCACACTAAAGGTGATTAAGTTGTAATAACAGCAACAACACCAGAAGATTTTCCAATAATTACATTTTCTTAAAACTAAATTAAACCATTTTAACCATGTATGCCAGTTACATTATAGTAGCTATAAACAAGCATTCCCTTAAAATTAAATGGAGCTTGTCATGCTAATGAGAAACTGTTATGTACAAACTGATGTATTCTTAATCCATTACAAATGGCTGTTTTTAAATGTGTTTATTATTTGTCTGGTCCAGTAAATGACTTGTTACCACATATATTAGCTATGATTGCATTATTATAAACCCTTTATTTAAATTACACCTGGCACTATTGTTAGTTGCTGTTACAAATATGTTCGGGACAGATTCTAAAACTCATTTTCATTTTATTATAAGCTTTATAGTTTACATCAATCTACTGTATAGCGGTACATGTTGTATTTTTTATTTTTTACTGTTACTGTTATTATTACACTAAATTTAAACTTTAGTTTTGGTTTTCTAGTCCAAGTCATCTTGTGTCTTTACAGTTTCTTATTTGTCAGAACGATAAACATTTAATTAATTTATTGTTTTTTTTTAATGAGACACAGAGTGGAATTAGTCATGCTCAAGAATTTGTTCACAAAAAAATGTAATTTGATAATTAACAACAGTAATCCATGAGGGCAAATGGCCCATTAGTTGTTTAATGTTAAATGCAGCATGCTTTAATGAACATTAAGCACAATCAGCCCTGCATGACTGAATGATTGGAAGGTCATCCACTGCTGTAATGTAATGTTCTAAATGTATGATTAAGCATTCTTTTGTCCTGAGCCAGCCAATACTTCCCGTTATTGACACTGAAGGTCAATGAAGCGAAGAAGCGAAACGTATTTAAGGAGGATGATTTATGTGATTACCAGCCAAACAGCAAGGAGGACATCACTCAAAGCTGGCAACACACTCAGACAGGTGACCATAGTGAATAAGGATAAATTAAGGCAGAATAAAAGTACCAGGAGAGCTCTTTTGACCTACTTGTGTGTCAAAAAAATTACTGTCATGCTGCATTTTACCTAGGACTTTAAAAATGGCATCTGTCGTTGACTTGGCTCGTATTTTGAACCTGTGTCTCCACTTATCTTCATTTTATAAAATTACAGGCACTCTATGACTTTAGAGGATAACATAAGAAGAAAAACTGTCCTGGAGAATTTACTTTCCATTAATCCTTCCCTTCAGCCTGGCAAAAAACAGAATACTCGTTTAAAAGTAATAAAAGTCCACAAAGTCTACTTACTGTATGTTAAAGTTTTTAAATACACTACTTGGCTTCTGATTTGAACACATCTACAAAATTACGTTTAAAGCGATTGAATTTGGAACCGGTGCAGTGACCCATATAATTGCATTTCAATAAAAAATAGCAGTGTGTAATATTTTTACATTTATTTGGCACTCATCGACACAACAGAGATATGCTTAAGCATTAAATATGATATTTAATTAAGTTAATAAAAAAAGATTATAAGATTACTGTATGAATGAGCAGCCTGTAGTGTTTAAATTAAAGTGGCTAGCAAGTATGTTTTCTACATACATTACAGTGTGTTGATGGGGTGATAGTATTTATACATGTATGTATTGTTTTTGACTTTATCCTTATCAAATAGCATTGATCTCCATTTTATGACATTAGCACAATTTTTATCTCTAAATAAGTATCTGGTTAATGATGGCTTTGCATTAAGCACCCTTTGGAATTAATGCACAGTTTGTAAGACAGGTATTTATATAAGAATGGCATATTATATATACTATGGGGAAAATAATTCTTCGATCCCCTGCAGATTTTGTATGTTTGCCCACTTATACAGAAATGAAGCTTCTATATTTTTATCATATTGTAAAGGGTAGAAACAGAATAGCAACCAAAAACCTAGAAAAAACATGATATAAATGTTATACATTTATTTGCATTTCAATGGGTAAAAAACATGTCTTAGTACTTGGTGGAGGAACTTTTGTTGTCAAGCACAGAGGTAAGATGCTTCCTGTAGTTGGTTACCAGGTTTGCACATTTTTAGGAAGGGATTTTGTTCCATTATTCTTTACAGATCTTCTCTAAATCCTTAAGGTTTCTTGCCTGTCGCTTGGCAACCCGAAGTTTCGGCTCCCTCCATAAATTTTCTGTAGGATTAAGTTCTGGATACTGGCTAGGCCACTCAGTGACCTTCATGTGTTTTTATGAGCCACTCCTTTGTTGCCTTGGCGGTATATATCCATGACCCACCTTTAGGAGGTTCTCATCCAAAATATAACAATACAGGCCCTATTTATTGGTCCCTCAATGCGGCAAAGTCGGCCTGTACCTTTAGCAGAGAAACACCACCAAGGCATGATGTTTCCACTTCCATGCTTGACTGTAGGGTGGTGTTCTTAGGGTCATAGTCAGCATTATTCTCTCTCCAAACATGACAAGTCTAGTGGGAAGAGATCATCTGACCACAGCACTTTCTCCCAATTCTTCTCTGTTCAGTATCAGACAGGCCTTTTCATGTGTCTTCTCGAAGAGGGGGACCTTGCAGGGCTGAAGGATTTCAATGCATGATAGCGTATTCTCTTACCAATGGTTTGTTTGGTGACTGTGGTCCCAACTTTCTTGAGATCATTCACAAGCTCCTCCTATTTAGTTCTGGGCTGATCCCTCACTTTTCTCATGATGCTCCTTACACCATGAGATGAAATCTTGCATCGAGCTCCAGACCGAGGGTGATTGATGGTTATTTTGTATTCCTTTCCTTTGAAAATAATCGCTTCAACAGTTGTCTCCTTCTCACCAAGATTCTAGATGATGGACTTGTAGTACATTCCAGACTTGTGCAGGTCTACAATCTTGTCCCTGACGTCTTTGGACAGCTCTTTGGTTTGAATAGAAGATAGAGATTCTGTGGACAGTGTTTTTTATATACATAATGAGCTGTTGTTAGGAGCATCTTTTTAAATTCAGCTGTGCACCACATGAGCACATAACCAGTGTGTGGGAGCCAGAATCATTGTTTGTTTGGTAGGGGATTAAATACTTATTATAATCACTGAAATGCAACTCAATTTATAACATTTATATAATGTTTTTTTCCTAGTTTTTTGTCTCTATCCTTTCAAATAAATCTATGCTAAAAAAAATCATTTTTTTGTAAGATAATTATTTAATTTTATATTTCATATTCAATTTATTACTGTATTTAAGAAGGATCATTTTCATTTAAAGACAGTAATGTATTTGAAAAGCGTACAAATTAATGCCTGCAAACTGCAGTGTTCTACACTGTAACATCGAGTCTTTTTCTTCTGAGCATATTTTGGAAGGTCGTTCATTAACATCCCTTTTAAATTCAAAATTGCATTTCACCCACACAATTACGCAACTGAAGAATGATGTCTTATAATCCAGACAGAGAAAGAATAAGAAAGCTAAAGAAAATTTAAAGCCAAATTTGTGCACTGTGAGAAGAGAAGGAGAGAAAATGAACTGAACGTCCAATCAAGCAGTGTAGTATAATCATTTCAGTATGCCAGCATTGATTTTCCAGTTTAATCTAATTGTTAGTTTCAGCTTGACTGGATGCATTAAATAAACTCACCATTGTTTTAGCCCTTTCATTGATTCTTTCAAAGGCAAAGTCAAGACACTGAAATTTCCAGCGACAAATAACACATGACCTCATCCAACAGCCTTGTCTATATGTGTCAGAAAAGTAGACCTTCCAATGATCTCCTAACTAAACCTTGACTTTGCCTAGTCCAATAACTGTGAATCTTAATTCAATCGCAATATCAAATGCAAGGCAGGCTGTAGGGATAATGTATACAGAAATAAAAAAACTAAAATGAACTCTGTGTTAGAAATTTTATATGTAGCTTTTACATCATGTTCCAATAAAATTTGACACCATTTGAAATATGAATATCTGAGTAACTACGTGTCCTACAGTGTAAACCCTAATGCTCAAAGTAATTAAACATATTGAGTACTGTTAACTAAAATAATTACAATTAGTTCAAATGAATAGACATTGATGAGTATTTAGAACCTTTTGTTATTTATGAGCTTGTAGAAATGACACTTTTCAAGTTTGATATTTTAAGCCAGAGTAACCGTCTCTTAAAGTTCCACCAACTTAAATCTTTCAGCGTAGCGATTTTGTGTCTGATGTCATCAATGCACATGTAAACTGCCCACATTGAATTGTTTTAATCAAGATGTGGATTGGTCTGCTCAGCGGTCGGTGTTTCACCTGCCATATGAAAGTTCTGGGTTCGATTCCCAGCCACTGGATGAAGTGCCTGTCCCAAACCTGGATAAAAATGGTAGGGTTGTGTTCAGAACGGCATCTGGCGTAAAAAAACTTGTGACAAACCGCTGTGGCAACCCATTTCCAGGAGCAGGTGAAAGACCAACAACAATTTATTTAATTTGCAACAACTAAAAAAAATATAGTATGAGTTAGGCTACTCAGTAATGCAAGTAAATAACTATTAATATGAATGAGTACAAGAAACTCAAAAACTGATAGTTCTGTTTACTTAAAATTGGAAACATCATTACTTAAAAATTTGATGTAACTGATTACATCAATTTTTTTTTAGTTTCGCCTACAGGTTTTTTTGGGGGGGGTTTACAGTGTAGGCAAATTAAATTAAATAGGCTTCACAAAGCTTTACAAATGTTAAATATCTCACGTAACATTCTCCAGTGGCTCAATGATTCTCTGCTAGACTAGTCCTTTCACAAAGCCCCATAGAAAAAAGTCAGGTGAATCTGGTGGCCATTTCAACAGCACATTATCACTGGCACACCTGATCCAAAAGTAAAACATTAAACTTGGTAAACATAGATGTTTTTACACATCACTTTAAAATTTGAGATTATTTGAGTGAGAATTGCCTATATTGTTAGACTATGAAATGATGTCAAATTGTTTGGGACATCCTGTATCACAAGTTTACACACCTTCTTTAGTGTTTTCTTTCTACATTGTAAAACTATTGCTGGTGGAATCAAAAATATAGAATACTCTCCTTTGGACAGTTGATATTGAGATGTGTCTACTACTTTTGCTCTGTAAAGCTTCATAACGGCTCTAATCTGAGGTGCTGTTTATTAATTGGTGATTTCTGAGGCTGGTAACTCTAAATGAACTTCTCCTCTGCAGCAGAGGTACATTTTAGTCTTGCTTTCCTTGGATAATCTACATGAGAGCTAGTTTCATCATGGTGCTTGATGGGTTTTGTAAATGCACTTGACAATACTATTCCAGATCAGGTGTCTTTGACGCTTAAAATAAATGTCTGCTAAATCAATATGCATTATTTTTTATAGCTTTGAAATCTTCAGCATCATTGTAGAATCATCATCAAAAGAAAATCGGAAATATTAGATTAGAAGGCGTGTCCAAACTTTTTACTGGTACCGTATGGCCAGTAAACATTTTACTTAAAGATGTCAATAAGCAACATTCCATGACCACCATAAGGTACACTGTCCATAGAAATACTTTTTTTTGTTTGACTGGGTCAAAGCTAACAAAGATGTCTTGATTACATTCAGAATAATAATTCATGTTAATCTAAGGGAGTTATTTCTTGCCACCGTTATCTACTGCTTGCTCATATATAATTTTTATGCCTGTAAAGCTGCTTTGTGACTATATTAATTCATAAAAATTAGATAAAGAGAAAGTTAAAACGGAGTTGAACAATCCAGGATAATTGCTGGAGTCTTATTTTAAATGAACTATATTTAAAATGCACACATACATCAGGAATGAACGCAGTATGGTTCTCAAAATTAAGCTAACTTCCACCTTAATTTTAGTGCAATAAAAGCATGCTCTTACCTCTTAAATTACGAATAAAATCCTCCAGCATCATCTTGCGGTCAGGCTTGATGTTGGGACTGTACATGTCTGTGTTGAGGAGGATGATGGCAAAGGCTAGGATGAAAATGGTGTCTGGGTTGTGGAATTGCTGCACCACATCTGGATTGCACATGCAGTAGCGCTGGCTAAGGAAAAAAAAATACAAAAACCAACAAAAGAGATAAATACAAAATTTTTACATTTACATTTTGTAGACGTAATGTTACAGTGAACAGTGTATTACAAAACCATGAGAGCAACAAATAATGCTGAGCAATTTCAATGATGAATAAAATACATAACAGATCAGGTTAGGCGTCATTACAATAACACAGAATTACAAATATATGCATGATTACTGTCGCATTACAAGCTTTTATACTATTATGGCTTATGACTATGAAAACAAAACATAAAATATAGGTCTTTTATGACCGTAATGTGGTGTAATTTGGAGACCCATTTCCAATGCAAACAGAAGGTAAAACAGATCTGGAAAACAAATGGAAAAACAAATGGAAGTATGATGCTGGAGTGATTTGCAAGCTCATATGTAAAGCAGAAATGATCCCTTGGCTCCACATTTCTCTTGTGAACACAGTGTAAGCCTCTGCAGCTATTTAAATACAATTTCAGAGGGTAAATACTGCTGGACTTCACCTACCATACCTAATATAATGCCTTTAAACATGAAACACTGAGACAGGTCAACCTACAGTAGGGTGAGACGATTTCCAAACAAGGGACCAAGCACAATCTTTTGAGTTATTGCAAAAGAAAATAGATGCACTATGTCTTCAGATGGGTATTAAAAAACCCAAGATCTTTTGATATTCTATTCCAGTGATGGTGTTTTACAAACTCTTAGAATGTAGCAAAATTATTTATACCATGCCATATGCCTCCACAATACCTCAGAGGAACATCATTATTACAGCATCATAATGCCACAAACACCTGCCCTGAATCTAATAATCCAAACAGATTCATCCAATAAATGTGTGCACAAACTCATCAAAGAGTTAAATGTGTGACACTGTCTTTAATTAATTTTCATTCATTTCAATCAGAATCATTGATTCAATTATATTTTAGTTTAGATGAGCTTCATAGCCTAATATTGAGCAAGTCTCTCCTTTCAAACCAAACTAGAAATGACCTGTATGTTCTGACACCTTTGAATTGGAACCAGCATTAATCTGTCCTTAATTTGAGCTACAGTAGCTCTTCTATTTGATCGGACTATACAGACTGTCCTTAGCTCCCCATGTGCCTTAGTGAGCCCTGGCCACCCATGACCCTGTGCCAAGTCACCAGATTTCCATCCTTGGATCACTTTTATTTCCTGACTCCTGTAGTCTGGGAGCATCCCACAAGAGCTGCGGTTTTGGAGTTGCTCTGACCCAGTTGTCTAGCCATCTCAATTTGGCCCTTTTCACAGTAGCTACATTTTCAATATGGGTTTACAATGGTAGCTGGAAATAGGCGGGATATATTCGTCAGGAAATGAACCTTGAAGTTGATGTGTTGGAAGCAGAAAAAATGGACAAGCGTAATAATTTGAGTGACTCTGACGAGGGTCAAAATGCTGCCATTTTGCCTTCACTTAGATGTACTGCTTATTTGAGGAAATACAAACTGTCTAATCCAAGTATGTGTGTGTGTGTGTGTGTGTGTGTGTGTGTGTGTGTGTGTGTGTAAAATCTAATATCTGACTTCAGACATTTCAGATATTTATTCCGGGGATCATCAGTTGTTGGACCTTGTCAAAGACAAAGCATGCACCATTGCTCTATTATTTTACCACTTTGTGTTAGAGTTTCTTACACTGACACTAGTGTCTAATTGAATTCCTGCCTAATTCCCGTTTAATACAATTACAATCATTGATTGCCAATAAGCGTGACAAGGCGGCTTGTTTGCTATTGTTTATATCATGCTGTGATTTCGTTGCTCTTTTCACCTGTCATGGTGTTGGTTAATTACAGTACGTCTTCACAAATTTCTGCCTCATAATGTTTAGTTTTTTTCCGTCCAGTTGTTTCTGTTTTAGTGAGCTCATAGCTTTTTCTATCTCTGTGGTTTCCTGATTTATGACTCTTGTCTTTTTCATCCAGTTGTTATTATGGATATTTCTTGTGTAAATCTGTCTTCCTGTTTTATGATGCTCACTAGACAATGACTAAGACGCCCTAACATCTTTACATTTTTTGTTTGTTCAAAACTGGGCTTGGTGCACCTGAGCCTACTGTTCTGAACGTTTCATATTCTGACAATAATTTAGTATGTAACCCACCCTCACATGCAGCAAGTCTTTAAGATGTCTTGTGTAAATGCACCGGTTTTAATCGTAGTCCCCTAATAATCCCACTCCCTGGATTTTAATATTAATTGTTTGCCTTGCTTAAACACACAGAACTCCATACTGACTTCATGAATTATGAATACTAGACTTCTTTGTGTAGCCTTCTGAATTTTAAGGGAGCTCTTTTTGCTATTTGTGAAGTGCTGAAGGCTGTGTGCTCAAGTGAAAACTCTAATTTCATGGTAAAAAATCAGCACTTCCAGGTAGAAGTCTACACCCCCTCCCCCCTCCCCCGACAAGGCCTGTGCATACTGAACTAAACGATCAGCGCCTACGTCTCCACAGGCCACGGAGTATAAGTGACTATATGAGAACATACACACACACTCATTCGAGCACATCAATGTCGTTTGCACAGCTGTTAGGCAGAAACTTTATTATATAATGGACGATATTGATGATCTATTGTGATCAGTCGTATAGTAAAGTTCTTTCTTCAAAAAAAAAATGTTGTTTGTCTTTGTTCTTTGGTTTCATGCTAATGAGAAATATGAAGAGCTGGCGGTCGCACTAACTCGTTTATTCCATCTTTCATTAAGATACCAGCTGCTTTGTGCATTGCTGTTTTCTCCTCAGATCCATTTATTCATTTCTTCCTGCCATGGTCTATCCCTCTTCATTTTTTTTAGGAAGGATTTGGCAAAATAGCAAAGGTAGCAGTGGGGGAGGCAGGCAGAGACAGACTGGGTTATGTTATGCAATCATGGTTATTTATAAACCAGCACCAAACACATTAAAATGAAGCACTACAGGCTGGCAAATGTCACTGCGGTTTCCAGGGTTAAAGAAAACAAAAAGATTAACTGTTTAATGGCTGAAAACACAAAATATGTGCAATTGTGGTCAAATTGGGGAGCTCATTTTAGCATTTTATTTGATGTCATTTTCATCTAATCAACTACTGTCGATACTCACAAACCTGGTAATCCATGCAAACCACAAGGATTCAAGTATACCATTCATTTAGTTACCCACCAATATATAAAACCAGGGGCTTTGAATTAATACGCTTGAATGTATGTCTCAATTTGTCTACATGTTATTAAGGGTAAATTTTAGGGGCTGTAGCTAGCATGGCATGAGGCATGACACGTGACATTGTGTTTTTACATGAAATAAAGCTGTTTTTTTACATTATGTGAATTCAGCAACAGATCATTGTTGCATTGAACATAACAGATGTTGGAACAGACATATTATGATAAATCTGCAATTACAGAAGGTTATTACATTCTGTTTATGTTGTCCATCAGCATAGTTTAGGATCAAGCAAAAAGAATTGAAACAAAAAAACTGTAAGAATGCTGTCAAATATATAAGTGTTCATAGTTTATTCTTATCAATTGACAAATTGGAAAGTAAATAAAAGAGATCCAAATCAAGTAAGTATTTGGTGAGACCATCCTTTGCACACAGTTTTTGAAGGGAACTCAGCAGGTAGGTTGTTCCAAGCAGGTCTTCTGTGCATGTAGGCTACATCACATACTTCTGCCTCTTCATGTAATCCCAGACAGACTTAATGATGTTAAGATCAGGGCTCTGCGGGGGCTAAACCATCACTTTCAGGACTCTTTGTTCTTCTCTGTGCTGAAGATAGTTCTTATTGACATTAGCTCTATGTTTGGGGTCATTAACCTGCTGGAGAATACATTTGGGGCCAATCAGACGCCCAGCTGGTGCATGATAGATACGCAAGTATCTGCCTGTATTTCTCACCATTGAGGACACCATTAAGCCTGACCAAATCTCCAACTCTATTTGCAGAAATGCAGCCCCAAACTTGCAAGTAACTTCGACCGTGCCTAATTATTGCCTGCAGACACTCATTATTGTAAAGCTTTCAGAAAACAACCTGCATTCTGCTACAACCAAATATTAAAAAAAGAATTTAATCAGTCCAGACCACCTGCTGCCATTTTTCTGCACCTTTGCTAAATTTTCATACATAGTCGAGTCACTTAGTCTTGTTTTCATGTCAGATGTATGGCTTTTGGGCCACAATTCTTCCATGGAGACCACTTCTAGCCAGGCTACTCCAGGCAGGAGACGGGTCCCACTGGTTTCCACCAGTTCTGTTGGCACTGATGGACATCTTCTGTCCATCAGTTCATGTTTCACTTCATCTGCTGCATTTAGTTTCCTTGGCCGACCTTGCATCTCGTTGCTGTGCTCAGGTCTTGCCACGGTGTATGAATCTGTGACATGAAACGGTCTTCTACAACCTCACCGTATACATGACTTTGATCCACAAAATTCCGGACTTTGTGCAAGTGCAAGAATTTAAGCAGGTTTGAAGCCAAAGAGTTGTCAGACCAAATATTGATTTAATCAAAGATGTATTACTGCCAGAAATGCATTAGTTGTATTTGGTCACAATGGCACTAAATCTGACGCCAGTGAGCATGTGACATTATGTACTCCCAAGACCAAGAAATTCTTTTACAGTTTTATTCGCTGCGACAGCAAAGCTTTTCTTAAAATTCTTTAGTGCAAACCGAGTTTGATGGATAGCATATTTATAAGCATTATTATCCTCAATTATAATACAAGCAAGCTGGCTGACTGAGAAAGAGAGAAGTTCTGTAGACTGGCCCACTTCTGTAACATACAATACAGAATACAGGTTCGCAGGGGCCTGGAGCCTACCCCAGAAGGCTTAGGGCACGAGACGGGGTACACCATGGACAGGGTGCCAAGCCATCGCAGGGCACACACACACATACACGCTTATTCACACAATATAGGCAATTTGGGAATGCCAATTAGTCTAATGTGCATGTCTTTGGAATGTGGGTGGACACCGGAGTGCCTAGAGGAAACCCACTAAGCACGGGGAGAACAAGCAAACTCCATGCACACAGAGAAAGGAATCAAACCAGAACCCTCGAGGTACAAGGCAACAGTGCTAACCACTAAACCACTGTGTTGCTGCAAATGCTTTGTTGTTAAATGAAATGGTTTTAAAATAACATAATGCTCATGTCTGAAGTCAGAGCATTGACACTGCTACCATATGTGTTAGATCTTTTTATAATGTATTCTTGGCATGTTCAAGAGATGAGCAATTGAGTTAATCATCAAGACATATTTACAGATGTGTTTCTTTAAAATACTGGTAGAACCAAAGGGGAATGATAAAAGGGCTCTTAACATTATGCTGAACTAGGCTGTGTCTGTCTTTTCAGGTGACTATTATGGACACCCTAAGGCTTGTCGCTGAAGTGACTGATGATGTGCAATGAAAAGCTTCAATTTGCAGCTTACAAAGACAACTTTGCATGGGATTCAATGCATTGCAGAATACATTTTAGATATTTCAATTGAATTAAATATGTTGATTAGGACTCTATAGTCAGATATGCACAAATCTACAGCACAATAAACAGTTCTGCAAAATAATCTTGAGCTATTTCTTTATATTTTGCTTCCAAAGAGCCAGACTTTCTTGTATTTTTAATGTAGCCTTGAGGAATAGCTTTCCAGGCTTCCTGGAGGACTTTTTTGACTCTCTTTTTCATCAAGGTTTGGCTCTCATTTTCAGTCCAGTCCCTCTACCTGACCAATTTCAGAGGAATGTTTTTTGTTTGTTAAACCACACAGTGACCTTTAAATCGTTTAAGCATAAATAGTAGGTTGGTGATTAGTCTACTGGTTATGTTGAATGCTGTGTGGCTGGAACGGATAAGAGGGGAAATGAGGTTGCTTTTGAGGTTACGTAAACCACCAATTTTTAAATTGTATCTTTTGACACTTTTTAGCCTGTCAAAGTAAATAAAAAATATATATTATATGGAGATGTGTTCCTCTTTAGCCCTGGATCCTCTCATGGTTTCTTTTTCCAAAGTTTTTTCTTGTGCTTGCAACTCTTACTTCTAGCTTGCTGATTATAGAACTAAAACCACATCCATATTAATTATAAAGCTGTTTATGATTATGTCTATTATAAAAATAGACACTACAGAAAACAAGGAATAATTGAACCGAACATTATTGGACGATTTTTCTAGCTAGCTGGCATGCAGCTCATTAGCTATTAGAAAAAAATATGATTTAAAACTATATTACAGATTATGTAAAACCTCCAGTTGTCATTTCTTAGATGGTGGATTAAATCAAGTCAGTTGACATGCTGCTAAAGCTCCATTTGCTCCCTGATGTGTCCAGGTGTTTTGATTCCGCTGTGAATTTAATTAAGCAAATGGTGCTACCAAAATAGTATTTTGTTTTTCACATGCATGGAATCTGAAATACCACACATCTCGATTTAAATAGTACAAAATGAAAGGTGGTTTTCTGGCTGCTGGTAATATTGTGAGTTTTCATGCTGTTTCAGGTGCATCACCTGTTTCTCAGGGTGCTGCTGTCCAGCATTGTGTATGGAGGTGAGAGAATTGAGTGTGACAGGGCAGTAACAGTGTGTGTGTGTGGGCAGACACACAAACATATGGTCTCACCTGAATGCTTCAATGAGCCGCTCCACTTTCTGCGCCTCGCCCTGAACACGGATGTGAGCCTGGAACTTTCGCAGAGCCTCATCCAGCTCCATCCCGGAGAAATCCATTTCATCTACTACACAACTGCAGAGCAGAAAGAAAGAAGGGATGACAGGATAAAAGAAAGAAAGAAAAAGAAACTTAAGCAAAGTTAAAAAAAAAAAAACGCAGTAGAGATTTAGTGTCAAGCAGAGGAAGATGGTTCCTCTTGATTAGTCCTGTCCTCTCTGGCGTCTTCCTAATACTTCGGGTTCATTGGGAGTTGTCGCTTTCTACTTTCTCATTAGGGATTTATGACAGTGGCTGTTGTTAAAAGCGCTATCTAAATAAATTGAAATTGAAGGTGAGCAAAAAGCCTCCCACATTACTGCCTTTGAATATTAAGAGAAGAGAGGAAAAAACTGAAAATACAGAGAAACCTACTGTATGGTATCACATAAGGTAACTCTCTCCAAAGATTTTGAGGGGTGGGTGGGGAAAGTTCCTCATTATGTGGAAGTATGAACTGAAAGACTAGATTAGTATTTCTATTTGTGATTAATACTAAGAATTGTGTGACTATCAACCATCTACAAATAGAACTTTTCTACTTCTAATATTTAACTATTACATTACATATAACACAGTGCTGGCGGTTCTCCCTGTGCTTCGTGGGTTTCTTCCGGGAACTCAGTTCCCCCCACAGTCCAAAGTCATGCAGATTAGTGTGTGAATGCGAGTGTAATTGTTGACCACAGTTGTACAAATGGGAATAAATACAATGGTAGTCACCATTAGCCTCCACGGGCCCTAGTTGAACTACAGAGGTTCCCAGATGGATGGATTAGATAGTGCGATTGAGTACAGAGCTAATGCCAAAATACTGAGAGATGATTTGCTTTTACCATAACCTTTCTGGTTGTTCATATAATAACAACGCTGAGAATTTGATTAATATCATTCAGTAGTGAGAAGCACACTTAAGCCAATTATTGGATGCAATATTCTTCAAATACGTTAAAGCGAGTTAGGCAATATATTCAGTCTGCCTGAAGATGTGTTAAACATTTCCTCAGTCCACCATACCGCATGTGTATATGTGTGTAGGCTAACCAGAATATGCAGAGAACAGTGCTCGAGAGTACACAGTCTTCCAGATGGAGCAGTGTTTGCTGTGATGTGAATGTGAATGTTGTGACAGGCAGATCTGGCCTGTATAAACGAGCCGAGCAGACTGACAGACTGACTCAGCATATGTGCACACACACAAATGTGTAGAAAGCCTCCTCAACAGGCCGAACGTGTGTCAGTCTGCTTTGGCACTTTGATGCTTATGCTGTCTCATGAGTCAGTGTCTTACAAGACAGATATGAATATACAGGTAAATAAAAGGTTCCTGAATATTTCATGATACTGGTAACATCGTGTATGCCTAAAGAATACAGGAATGGGTTTGAATATTTACATAGCTATGGAGAGCAGAAGAAGTGGAAGATTTATAAATATTCTATTATTGAAATGCAATCTGTGAAACGATTTCTAATAACTTTCATTTGTACATAATTTCCTTATCATGTTGAGGGTCCGGGTTCGATTCCTGCCTCGGGGTCTAAGTGCATGGAGTTTGCATGTTCTCCCCGTGCTTGGTGGAGTTTCCTCCAGGTCCCGCGGATTCTTTCCACAGATGAAAGACATGTAGATTATGCTAATTGCTAATTATGCTACCTACCATGATTGTAAAATGGAAATAAATACAGTGGTCACCCTTGGGCTCCATGGTCCCTAGTGGGACTAGAGAGATTTCTAGATAGATGGATGGGTTGAGGACAAGGCACAGTATGACTTGACTATATGGACAAACTAGGGATAACAGCGGTTTAAAAAGTTGTGTCACAGATTTGACAGATTTGTGTATTTTATTTGTTTTAAACAGTAATGTAAAATCTTTGCATGTTCTCCCCATGCTTGGTGGGTTTCCTCCAGGTACTCCGGTTTCCTCCCACATTCCAAAGACATGCAGATTAGGCAAACTGGCGTTCCCAAATACATACAGTACACACATAATGCACCAGCCTCCACTACAGCAATCTTCACCCAGTCATGCCAGTGTGAGTATACTTGCTATGATTTGCATGACATAAATGTATAAAAGAACAAATAGAAAATTGATAATAAACTTATTTTTACCATCACCAGAAGCTGTTACAGCAGTAAATTGATGAACCATCGCCAGGCCCAGGTCCAGGCCCACTGCACACTCACATCTCATTTGCCAAGCATTTTCATACACACCATTATATCATGATGGTTTATTCGACCATGACTCTCACAGTCAGAAAACTCCCATCAGCAGGTTCGCAATCCTCTCTCAGGGCCTGCAGTGCACCAGTACCATAAGCCTGTATCACACAGAGAGCCCTAAATAGCCGTGAGCTGCTCCTCTGAGTGTAGCTGAAAAGCATATCACTGTGACCAGATGGCAGGGAGCACTTTACCCAGTGGAGTGAAACCAGGATACACATGTTTTTTTTTTTTTTTTTCCCAGAAGATGCTCAAGAAATCTGTTCTCTTTGTCAGTCATTTCACTTTACCGCCATTTAAAACACCAAGACCTCCAGGAAAGTTCAGAATTTTTTCTGAAGTCAGAAAAGACAGATAGGGACTCAGTGTGAGTGCTGGGGTCAGCCTTTGTTCATAAGAGACACCTTGAAATAGCAAGGGCTTAGCTCACTGGGACACATACTGTACAAATGTTGCTGAGGTCTTTTCAGACCTGGTATTTTCTTTGTGGTAGAGTTAGACCTGCAGCCCAATGATGACAGACCGTGTGTTTGAGAGCAACCATGCCCCAATCAGCCCTCTCTCACCCAATCAAGCGCTGTCATATGAGAGCTCATGCTATTACAATTCCTCTCACTGCCGCTTTGCTGCCTTGGTTCGGCAACTTTGTGGTATAGCTTCTGTATCTAACACTATTCCATTTCTTTACACTTATTTTCTGTCATTGTTGATTTTTCCAGATAAGATATTTAATGCCAGCACATAGGCTGGTTTGTATATAGACTTTGAGTTAATAGGTTTGTATTGGGACTGGTAAATCCCTCAGGACAGAAGAAATACCGCAGGGTGGACGTGGGTTGGAATATACACTATGAAGCTCATGGAATTTTCATTTAATTCGTTCATTTATTTAACAACAATAACCAGTTCATCCTGGTCAGAATGATACGTGGATTAGATTATTCACTCTCACTCACTCGTTCTTTATACCGCTTATTCTATACAGAGTCACTGGTGGTTTGGAGCCTATCCTAGGGAACTTGGGTCATGAGGCGGGGTACACTCTAGATGGGTAATCCACTCACACTCACTCACACACTACAGAAAATGCAAATTAGGTTATTCTCCATGTTCTTGGACTATAGGAGGAAACTGCAGTACCCGAAGGAAACCCACTAAGCACAGGGAGAACACGAGGCAGGAATCGGACACCCAACTCTGGTGGTACAAGGCCATAGCCTTCAAATTTCGCTCATACATTTACCAATTGAATCAGACAAGTTTGTCAGAAAATACTGTGGACTGGTGCAAACAGTCACATGGAGTGCAGACAGTATTTGGTCAAATGATCTACAGAAGCAGCTGACTTTCATCAGAGCTTCTTTGGAAGTGAGCAGGAATGAGATTAAAAAAATTTTTTAAAAAGTTCCACACATTTTTACTAAAAGTTTGGTACACTGGGTTCGTCTTTAAAGCCTGTGCTGCTTTTACACTCCCACACGGTACTTTTTACATCATCCTAACTGCAATCTAAAGTTTGAAATCTTAAATCTCTCCTTAGCCACCAGAAATGTCCTGTATCTATTCTCCAACAACTTATTTACTACAAATGGATGTTTCTCTGATCATAGCAAGTAGGCTAGCAGATGTTGACAACAGATGTTGCCTGCCTTTTGTTCTGATTGCTAGAGAAACAATTCTCTGAGGAGGCTAATTATTAAACAACTGTCTAATATTAATAAGTACCCGTTTAACAAAAAAAATTAATCAAATACACTTAAAAGAAATAATATTTAATAATTATTAGGGTATTTATTGAGATGTCTTTATCTCCTGCCTACACTGGATATATGTCTTCTCACTAACATCAATGTAGCATTAATCAACATAGATGGACGGTTTCCAGGCAACAGCGATGTAAGTGGTTGAATGCAGTGCACCTGGCGGAGTGTTTATTTAGGGGTCCTGATACCTGCGCACTTTATGTGATCATTTAGGTAGCACCAGGAGAGGTCCAAGGGCCAAAGACAACGCTGGCAAGACGTTCAAGACACAGCCTCCATTTCGAATATACGTCAGAGCGGTTCAGTCTGGGAGAGAGCGGCACACCATCAGTTCAGCGTGCACTCTCGGCCTCAAATTAAAGGTAAAATCCCACATAAATCATTTGTAAGAGTGGACTCACCCCGAGAGGATATAAATTTTTATTTATATTTTTCAGAAACCCCTTCTGTCTCGAGCAGACGGCAGAGCACTGTAGGTGTTTTGTTTTCAGTTTTCTCTTGTTTCGTTTTAGTTCACTAATTGATAATCCCATGCTACTGTATCTCCAAACGGGAAGGTCATCCGGTGCATGTCATAAGTACTCACAACCTCCTATTTCGTTGACCCCCTCAGAAGCCCTTCGTAAGCGCTCTTATTAATATTATTCCTTCCTATGGTACAGCTCTCTAACCCGCATCCCGTAACAAGTAGATTATCTAATCCAGCACATTATTGTTCATAACATTTTCTTGATTCAACATTTTCATTTCATTAACAATGCGAGTTAAACATCAGGTAGATATCTAAGTACTATAAATAAAAAGTGTCAATAAATCTAAGTCTCCCGGTCGATTTAAGACACCCATAGTTTGACAGATGCACAGTATGCTGTCAAAACATTCGTTTTGTTTCGTTTTCTGGCACATAACTGCTCATAACTTCATTTCTACTTAACATTTTGGTTTCATTTGTGGTGCAGGCTTAACTTCAGGCAAATAAAGTACCATTTTAATCAGATAATAAACAGACGTTGATCTGTCCATTTTTCTTTGAAGGTTGAGTTTTCATAGTCTACTTGGTACGTTATGGTCATTTCTGTGTCTTCCACATACTCGGTGTATGCACGGTTAACTTTCGCATTGATCGGCTCTATTGAGCGACATGTATGACCACGCCCGCCTCAAGGGAAACAGAGCTATATTTGTCCAAAAAAAGAGCTAGATGCTGTGATGTAATTTGGCACATAACTGCTTATAACCTAACTTCTACTCAATATTATAATGAAGTTTTATTAAATTCTGTCTAGGCAGTTTTGTGTTATGCTATAATGAAATCTAGCAGAACAGACAGACATATAGACAGACATTTTTCTGAAACTGGTTTCGGGTCCTCCAATGTATGAAAAGTAAAAATATCATTGAATGAGCTAGCTCTAAACAATGTACAAACAAAACTTTTCTTTTATTTGTATAGATGCCGTTAATGAATGCTTTATCTATGCCTAAATATATAACAATAATAATAATAATAATAATAAACAGTTTTCCTCATGGGGACCAGCTAAAAGCTAAGAGCACATTGTTTTGGGGCATACTGTCACATGAACATTTACATTTCCCCACACATAGAGAGAGAGAGAGGGAGAGAGAGAGAGCAATGTATCATTCCCTGTGTCTCTTTATAGACTTTGAGTCCAGGGGCTCAGCTGCTGCTCGGGGAGATCTCATTAAAAGATGCTACCACTCGCTAAAGCCACTGAGAAGAAGAAAAAAGCAAGCTAAATGAACAGCTCCATTTCACTAAGACAATTTTCTCACTATCTTTTATATGTGTGTACACACAAATACACGCAGCTTTGTTTTCTTCTTCTTTTACATGTTTTCTCTTGGCTTTTTTTTAATACTATTTCTGTTTTTATCCACCTGTCCTGCTGCTTCAAATCCACGACGGCTTTCAGGGCTCAAAAGACCCTTTCCTTCTCTCTCTCAGCATTTTTTCCCTAGTCTTTTTTAGTCATTAAATTGTTGTATTTTAACCACTCACTCCAGGACGTCTCTGTTGAAGGGCTTCTTGCTGTTGCCGAGGAACTCGCCTATCATCTGCCGGCTCAGACCCTTCCTTTGCAGCAGGAAGTGTGCGACGCCTATGGGCGTATCAGGAATGAAACCTCGTGAGATGAGGAACTGGAGGCCTTTATCTGGATTTCTGTTCAAGAAAAAAGAAAAAGCACACAGTTATTCTGGATTGCGGAGAACATTTCCTATTTAGCATTTCATAGAAGATCTGCAGACAGCAGAGTAACACTATTACACAGTGTATGTAGACAATATACTGACTAGTATACTGTGATTTACGCTGAAGAATAGAATTAAAGTGATTGATTACAACCCCAGTATATAATCTGCACATGCATTGCTATGTAGCTACAACCATTTCATTAGACTAATTATAGTAGTAAGCATTATAAAGAGCCTTGCACAAGGCTAGTGCAGTGTACTGATTTCTGAAGACAAATCTCATAGATAGCCCTCTTTTAAAAAGCCTGGGCTTTATCTCTGCATTCAGTATAGTGTATTAGCTGTTGAAGCACTAGCTGTCATAACTCATTTCTTTTGCTCTCTCAGAGCATGACTTCCAGCCATGATGAAGCACTTCTGCTTCATTGGACACTCTCTCTCTTAAAGCTGCAGTCTTTAGCATTATAAAAAATGCTTATGGTTTCAAGAGGAAGCATACTATATATTATGATGTCCTTGTACTGCTGTGAGTCCCCTTGAAAATACTGTTTTATTGTTTTGTTTTTTTAGTTTACAGTCAGGAGTGTGTTAGTCTCAGGCCACAACGTGCATGGATTTTGGATGCATGTATTATATTTTAGCTTAGATTAGAACATGCAGCCAACTGGGGAGAGAAAGTATAAGAACATAAAAAAAAGGAAAACATGAGTCTGTGAGTAAGGGCATATATGATCCTGCAAGAAGAAAATGGATTCAGGAGTAATAGCTTACAGTGGAACCGTGGCATACTGTACAAACACCCCACCTCACAAATTTTTGCCTCAATAACTAAAACTTTGAAAGGAATTTGGGATACAAATGAACAAACCGAGCCGAAACAAATACCGGCTAAGTTGTGCGTACATTAGGGAGGTGTTCAAAACTTGTTTGCATCAGTGAAAAGCAAGGCAAAGCAAGTTTGTCTTTTGTTTTTTGCCATTGTGTGCAAGAATTAGTGAAGACTAGCGTCTGTACCCGTCATTAATGGGTAATTTGAAACCAGTTAAAAGGTTAAAGCTAAAAATAGGCTAATCGACATTTGACACATAACTGCTCATAACTTCCCTTCTACTCAACATTTTTCATAGTGTACGTCCAATGTTACGCGTAAGCCATACTGTGTTCACCATCTAATCCTGGGTCCATTCTTTCTTTTTCCTCTTCTGTACCTCCAAAGTCATCCCAAAGACCACCATCCGATGTTGGCTACCTACACTATCCCCTGCAACAACCTCACAGTCCTTAATCGTCTTCAGACTGCATCTCCTATACAGCAGACAGTCCACCGGAGTACATCTTCCATCCTTTTTGCAAAATCTACAATAATCTGCAGATTTTCCTCTGCTAGACCCTATAACTCTCCATCACCTTTGTTTCCTTCTCCAGCATTGCAATCCTTCTTCTGTGGGGACATTCACTTGAGAAATCTTCTTGCTCCTTCACATCACTGTGGAGCATATGCACTGATGACATTTAACGTTACCCCTTTCACGACCAGTTTTACACACATCACGCTATCAGACACTCTCCTCACTTCCAATACATTCTGGGCATACTCTTCTTTCAGTATTAGACCTACATTATTTCTCTTATTATCTACATCATAGTAAACACACAGTTTGAACCCACCTTCAATGTTCTTAGTTCCTTCCACTTGGTCTCTTGTACACAGTATATCTACCTTTCTCAGGACCAACATCACAAAGTTCTAGCTCTTTTCCTTTACCAGTCATAGTAACGTTCAACATTCAAAGTTCCTATTTTAACAGCTTTCAACCAGTTTTCAAAGATATCATTGAAAGAGCAGGTTCTGACCTATGTACAGACAAAAACGTTTTCCTTATATAGCTATAGCACCATGAGTCCCAAGAATGTTAGTAAGGCTTGTAGAAAAAAAAAAAAGCAAGCCACTTTCAGTTTCATTTTTAAAGCTGCCGGTGCCAAGACAAATCATAAATTAAGATTAAGTATGGTTTAATCTTTATTCATTTAATATTTTATTTCATTTGCATATCTTTTATAAATGGGTGACTGCTTTTATATGCAAAATTTAATTACATTTAATTATAGTGTTGGAAAATGGCAATGTTTGGAAATATTTTTTGGAGGCTGGAACGGATTATCCACAGTTACATTATTTCCTATGGGGAAATGCGTTTCGCAAGACGAAATTTCATATTAAGGACTCGCCTATGAAATCAATATGGCGAGGTACCACTGTATTTTTATTCTTTATCCTTTAATTGTGATCAACAGTCTTCCGATTTATCAATGTTGTAGAATTTGTCTCATCACTCATTTAAGCTAAAATATATATTATACGCTATAGTGTCTAACAGGAGGTGTGTTGTATTTTTCCATGCATTTTGGTGTCTCATTCTCAGACGTCGGAGGCATCTGCTCGACTTGGTGGCCTGTATTTTTTTTTGTTCTGTGTTTTGGCAAACAGTGTCTTGTGTATTGAATTTAATGGGCTGAAGCAGATTAGATAATAATTGCACAGCGAGCACAGATTGTGTAATAAAAATACACTTACAGGAAGCGATCAGAAATGATTGTTTTGACCTCAACACTGTATTTTAGAGAGCCAGATAGAGTTAGTGGGATAACGCTATAGCTTTAGACTTAGTTGTAACCTTAAATAGGTTCTGTTTCACCAGGTACTTGCAAACTATGACTCATTCTTTCATCCCTCTCAAGATGGTTTCACAGTTATTAATGCCTTAATGGAGAGGACCAAAATGGGATAACAACTCACATTTCAGCATAACGGTGTTAGTGTCAAGGACTCAACAACACCAAAAAGTTTATAGTATATACCTGTTACACCAAGACAGTTAGTTGGAACTGATGAAACCTTTCAAATAAGAGGTGAAACATCTTAAAGCTTTAATCATTGTCCAACTTATTCAAGTCTAATTGCCACTGAGCAGCACGTTTGGAATAACCATGACTTGGTCGACTGAGAATCATTACTGTATATACATTAAGAAATGTTACTCCACAAATAGTGTGTACTAGCTTTTTCCAACAGAGAGGCTTTAACCTTCTTAAACTCTACTGTTGTTTCCATTGCTATTTGTTTCATAAGAATTTTAACTAATAGTCCTCTTATGAGGATAGTACAAGAATATGAAGACGGATATATGAGGAGTGTTAAAGTCAAACCAAAACTGACACTTGACATTTACAGAAGACTTCAAGCACAGTACGGTGATGAGCCTCTTTTGAATGGTGCAAATGTTTTAAAGAAGGCTGTATGCCTGTGATGGCTCAGGGCTTACTGCTCGGTCCCATGAACATTCGTTGAGTGGAACACCTGATCCTTGAATATCGACGGATAACTTGTAACCAACTTGTGGAAGAGATGCATTTTATCTGTGGGAACTGTACACACAATCCTTTATGAAGACGACTTCACATTACTGTTACTCAAATGGGACTTATTGCCACATCCGCCGAACACTCCTGACCTGGCTCCAAGGCATTTCCACATGTTTGGGTCATTAAGGAGTTCCTGGGAGGCCAGAAATTCAGACATAAAGCAGACAGTCTGACTGTAGTTTTCACACTCATAATTGGGTAATAACATGAGGTTAAATAAACTAACATAAACTAATGCCTGCATTTGTAAAACGCATCTACACTGTAAACCTTAATGCTTAAAGTAATTAAACATATTGAGTACTGTTAGATAATTGCAATAAGTTATTGCAGTTAATAGACTTTGTTGAGTATTCAGAACTTTTTGGTATTTATAAGTTTGTGGAAATGACACTTTGACAAATTTGATATTTTAAGGTCAGTAACTGTCTCCTTAAAGTTCCACCAAGACCGAGATCTTTCAGCCTAGCGATTTTATGTCCGACATCATCAATGCAAATGTAAACTGCCCACATTGAATTGTTTTAATCAAGATGGTGGATTGGCCGGTCTTCACATAATCTTTACAAATCTGGGCACCCTAAAGTACCAGAGCACTGGTCGCTCAGAGGTAGGTGTTTGGACCTGCCATGCGAAAGGGCCGGGTTCGATTCCCAGCCACTGGATGAAGTGCATGCCCCACACCTGGATAATAATGGGAGGGTTGTGTTCAGAACGGCATCTGGTGAAAAAACCTGTGGCAAACTGCTTTGGCGACCCATTGCCAGGAGCAGGCGAAAGACCAAAAACAGTTTATTTAATCTGCAACAACTAAAAAAAATTATAGTACAAGTCAGGCTACTCAGTAATGCAAGTAAATAACAATTAATATGAATGAGTACAACAAACTCAAAAACTGATAGTTCTGTTTACTTAAAATTGGAAACATCATTACTTAAAAAAATTTGATGTAACTGATTACCTCAATTTTTTTTCAGTTTTGCCAATTTTTTCGGGTTTACAGTGCATAGTAAATGGCCGGGTGGCACGGTGTCGTGGTGTTTAATAATGTCGCCAGGGTCTGGGTTCAAATTCGCCCTCTGATCGCTGTCCATGGAGTTGGCATTTTCTCCCCATGCTTGGTGGGTTCCTTCAAGGTACTCCAGTCCAAACACATGCAGATTAGATTAACTGGTGTTCACAAATAGTCAGTAGTGTGTGAACATACCCAGGAACCTTATACAATTGAGGGCTTCCAACTTTGTAAGAACAGTTTCATATGGGTGTGATTAAAAAAACGTTTGCACATGTGGGAAGAGCATTAAAACTTTAGAATACATACACATGCACACACAGACATCACACCTGAGTTCTAATGTCTTATCAATAATCTTATGCAGGCTATATTTTCTAGAAATGCGATCTACATTCTCGGACACAAGTTGATGGATTTCGACAGCCCTCCATCAGACATGCGCTCTGTTGGGCGCTCTTCGTGTAGACCGCAATCTCGCATTCCCTCTTTCTATTACATAAAATGGCCTTTTACAAAACAAGACTTGCCAGAGGCGCAAGTTGATGGGCATGTACTGACAGTTTATGAAGTGAGCGAGATCAATTCAATCCCAGAAAATAGCTTCTTGTTTTTTTTTTTTTCTTCTTTTTTTTTCCTCTACGAGACAAATACAGAGAGCTATATTGAGAGTTATATTACAAGCCTGGTTGTAATTCAGTAAGAGAATTTGCATTTGTTTTTATCTTCCTCTTAAGTACATTTTAAGTTTTGTATTTGTTTTTGGCTTTATGGTAGTAGCGATCAAATGGACTTAGTGTGGATTTTGTTCTGCCTTTGTTTGGACACTATTCTCATGAGGACCAGCAACAACACAGGTCTGTTGACCCTTTGTCATTTTGAAGAGCAGGTTCCCTGTGCTATGTGCTAGTATTTTTGTGTGTTCTACATCTTCCATTCTGTTCCTCATTTTCTCATTTCCAATTTTCCCACACACATTTATTTTTCTACTTTTCCTCTACTACCCCATCCCTGTCTCCAACTATCCACCACTAATGTTTTATTCAGAGGTATTCACTAGTGCCTGGGAGCATCTACATTTAAAACACACACACAGAGAGAGAGAGAGAGAGAGAGAGAGAGAGAGAGAGAGAGAGAGAGAGAGAGAGAGAGAGAGAGGAAGCTCTAGTGGAAGTTAAAAAATGATACCTTCGTTGCATGGAATGCACTTTTCAACTTAAAGCAAGTTGCCAAATTGTGTTCCGCATTCTGGCTGTAGAATTTATTTTAATTAACTTGTAGAAAAGACAAATACATCATTGTTTTTTAAAATATACATAATTTTAACATAGTCTCCTTGCTTTTCAATATACTTTGTCCACCTGCCAAGTACTGTACGTAAAAAAATTGTGGGGGGGGGGCTAAACTGCAAGCTCACTTTTAAGACAGATTTTCCCCAGAAATTACTCATAACACAAAAACATATATACATACATGTCTTCATCTGTCCTTTTTGTCACTTGCTTTTCTATCCAAGTTTGGGAAAATTAAACATTTCTGTTCATCTTGTACAATACATTTCATAAAAATGAAAAGTAGGCAAAAATCTTCAAAACATCCTGGTTGTTTATTCCTTCTGACTCAGAACCAGAGATAAATGCACACCCAGCGATACACACATCCAGCCCAACACATCCTTCATCTATCTTTTCTCAAACTGCTCATTTTTAATTGGCTACTACAAGGAAAAGCATCAGGGTATCTATCGAGTCCCCTAATCTCAGATTGTTGTCTTTGCCATCAAGCGCATACACACACACACACACACACACGCGCACACATGCACACACATGCACACCTGCTTCAGATGCAGCTGAAGTCTGGCCTAGGTATTAGACTGAAGTACTGGAACTAATGAGACTCAGTCGCTCTCTCTCTCTCTCTCCTTCTACTTCTATCTCTCTCTTTTTCTGTCTCCCTTTATCATATCAGCACCTTTTGATTATGCAGGTCCTGCTTCTCTCCAGCAGTGCATGAAGCAAAAAAAAAAAAAAAGAGGTAAATGGGTATGAGAGGTAAAGTTAGGTTTGCCCTGTTTGTTTCTAAAGCTGCAAAAGTGCTTTGTCAGGAACGTGCACAGTGCATCAAGCAATTGCGACGTGACAGAAGGATCATTAGAGGGCATTCCAACTATAACCATATGCCCTATTTTTATTGTGCCTCTTTTATTTTTACTGCTCTGAGCCAAGCTGGCAAAACTGCTGCAAAATAGCCATTATGAGAGGCATATTTTCTGCCCACATGTGGGGTGCAGTGTGGTACAGCTTGGCACCGCTCAAAAACACATAGCGATCTGGACAGCTTCTTCTGGCCACCAACACTGCACTTTATTGTCTAAAGGGATTGAAAGGGAACTTCAGAAAGCCACTTTTTTCACTTAATCATGTATATGATACTTATATGAACAGTTGAACCATCTCTGCTGGACTACCACTCGCCTTTACAGAGTTTCTACATGTTAAATGTTTCAGTGGCTATATTTTCACTTAATTCTTTTAAGGTCCCATATTTAACTACTTATTTAACAAGTCAGAATAGGTTTTAGAGGTCCTACAAAGTGTGTCTATAATGGGTTCATCAAATAATAGATATTTCTTTCTTACCTCAAACTCACTCCTTTTCAATCCTCTTCCAAATGTGCCCTTTTAGTGTTTATGCAAATAAGTTACTGCTGAGCGACACCCCCTCCAGAGAACTACAAAGCTGAACAACAAGCCAGGGGACGGCAATCTTCTTACAGTGCATCCGAAAAGTATTCACAGCGCTTCACTTTTTTCACATTTTGTTACATTACAGCCTTATTCCAAAATGGATTAAACTCATTATTTTCCTCAAAATTCTACAAACAATACCCCATAATGACAATGTGAAAGAAGTTTGTTTGAAATCTTTGCAAATTTATTAAAAATAAAAAAGGAAATCACATGTACATAAATATTCACAGCCTTTGACATGACGCTCAAAATTTATATCAGATGCATCCTGTTTCCACTGATCATCCTTAAGATGTTTCTGCAACTCGATTAGAGAAACGTCTTAAATGTTTAGTTGATTGGACATAAAAGGCACACACATGTCTATATAAGATTCCAGAGTTATCATATAATATAATCATATAATGTCAGAGCACAAACCAATTCCTGAAGTCCAAGTAGACCTGTAGACCTCTCAGACAGGATTGTATCGAGGCACAGATCTGGGAAAGGGTACAGAAAACTTTCTGCAGCCTTGAAGGTCCAGATGAGCACAGTGGTCTCCATCGTCCGTAAAAGGGAGAAGTTAGGAACCACTAGCTGTCATGTGTGGCTTCCGTCTGGCCACTCTACCATACAGGCCTGATTAGTGGAGTGCTGCAGAGATGATTGTTCTTCTGGAAGTTTCTCCTCTTTCCACAGAGAAACACTGGAGCTCTTTCAGAGTGACCAGCAGGTTAATGATCACCTCCGTAAGATTATTTTTCGCCCGGTTGCTCAGTTTGGCCAGGGGGCCTGCTCTAGGAAGAGTGCTGGTGGTTCCAAACTTCTTCCATTTAGGGATGATGGAAGCCACTGTGGACCTTCAATGCTGCAGAATTTTTTTCTGTATCCTTGATACAATCCTGTCTCAAAGGTCTACAGACAATTCCTTGGTCTTTATGGATTGGTTTATATAGGCAGGTGTGTGCCTTTCCAAACCATGTCCAACCAACTGAATTGGTGGACTCCAATCGAGCTGTAGAAACATCTCAAGGATAATCAGGGGAAAGAGGATGAGCCACCACTGCCCCTAATATCTAACAATGACAATTTTTTTTTGCATTGTAATTTTTGCATTGTACCAATTCATCAAAGTTTTATCCATTTTAACCAACTTTTAATTTAACCGACTCGTCTCTGCTCTGAGGATAACGACATTGAACAAGCCTCCGGTTAAACAGTACTCCGCAGCCAATCGGTCCTCAGAATATTTATGACATCATCATAAAACGTCCCTGTTGCTTGGAACATGTGTATGTGCACCTGATATTTCACAAGCATTTAACAAGTATACACGTTATTCTTCTTTTTCATTTGTTCTTCTTTTTTTCTGTGAGCCTGACCATTACAATAAGACACAGGTAATGGTGATAAGACAAATTTTGTGTGCTAATATTTTAAACTGTAAGTAATTTTTAGACAAGAGATGTTCAAACTAAAAGGCTAACATTGTATTTTAATATTTTCACCATCCTGGTATGATGCATTAGCATAGTTCAGCAAAAAAAATTGACATATTTTGCCTGTTCATCAACTTAACTAAACAATACTGTGTCTTAAATCACTTCCTTATGTATATATA
>QMIH01000348.1:286173-316520 GCA_003987875.1 Clarias batrachus | reverse complement strand
GAATCGAACCCGGACACTGGCAGTGCAAGGAACCATTACACCACCGTGCCGCCTATATATATATATAGACAAATAACAATGTTATTTTAGTTCCACATACTCATTAGCCTATGGTATACTTAATATTTTCGAGCAAATGCATCAAAAAATCATCAAACTTTATTGGAGAGAAAGAGGAGAAATATCCCCTGAGACTACTCACACATTGAAAAGGTTGAGACCAATACGGTATAGGCGTTTGCGCATGACATCGGTGGAGAGAGTAGGTGATTTGCAGCTGCTTGGGTTCTCACAGTGGTAGCGTGGCAGACTGAGCATCATAGTCTGCAGCGCTTCCTTGGATGAGGCCTCAGAAGCTGAACGGGCAGATGTTGATGTGCTGCTGCTGCTCATCTGCTCTGAGCTATTGTCAGCTGGGTCTGACAGTTGTCGCTTGGCCTCCAGAACCTCCACAGTAGGCGCGACTGGAGTCTGTCCCACTGGAGGTATGGCCTCTTCTATAGTCTCACCTAGGGATGCAACTTCTGGCACTGGAGCATCTGTCTTCTCCAGGACAAGAGGTGGTAGATCTTCTATAAATTCCTCATCGCAGGGTGGTGGTGCTGGGAAATCACTATCTGGTATTTCTCCTATATCTGGCTCTGGGGGTGGAGGAATTGGTTCCTGGGGAGGAGGAGGCTGTTCTAAGTGTCTTGTTTCTCCTATTAGGGGTTGTTTTTGGGTGTCGGTAACTGTGGCCCCCTGCTGGACACAGTTTCCAAGAGACACTGAAGTGGAGGACTCCATGACGGAAGAGGACACGTGAAAGTTTTGACTGTCAATCTGCACCGTCACATCTCGGAAGGCCATCATTAGCTTGCTGGCACTACGAGACATGTTATCTGTATTGTCTCCCAAAACTGTACTACTCTGAAGAGTAGCCTGATCCAATGTACCACTCTCCCCAACAGTTACAGCCACTGTAGGCTTGCCGCCTGTAGTGCCAAAAGCTTCCGAACTAAACTGGTAGGTGCCTCCCTCCTGCAAAGAGCACATGGTCTTCATGCTCCAGTTGCTAAGGGCATCGTCAATGGACTTGGCTAGTGACTGTACCTGTTCTGTAAAGGAGTCTTCCAGGTCTGTAAGGGTGCCACCAACAGTAACAGGCAGCGATGGGGACCGGACTAGGGGGATGCCTGCAACAGAGCAGCCTTCAGCCAGCGCCCTCTCAGCTGAGAAGCCTTCAGCATTCTGAACACGAACCTTGCGCAGGGAGATTCGGCGAGGAAGCCGGCTCTCCAGCAGGGAGTTGCGGATTTTCTCAAAGTTCTTGCTGAGCTGGTACTGGCGGAAAGCCGTCTGGATTTTGCAGGCGGCACGGCGCGAGATAAGGTGGCCCCCATATTTGTGCTCTAACATTTCGATCTGCAGGGACAAAGATAAACAAACAATAGAAAAGTTCATCAGTAATGGAAAGGCATATGTGAGCAACAATAGTCACGGTAAGGTCAATAAGTAGAAAGAAAAAATTTAAATAAATTTTCAAGAACTGAGCAGAATCCTGAAAATTAATACAAACGGCATGTATATGCATAAGTATAAAATGTATATTAAGAATGAATATATTGGAATAAAGCTGCTTTATGACAGTTTATAATGCTGTGGATTATTTAAACAAAATGTTATCAAATTGATTAAATAGCCAGTAATTTTAACAAAAAGTACATACTGTAGCATGAACAAAATGATAGATCGTGTACGTTTTAAATGATGAAAGACTGAAATGATTTGAAATGAAATGAAATGAAATGAAATGAATTGAAGAGTTTATTAGCAGTAATGCACTAATTATAAGCAAATATTTACTGGAAAATATAGTTAAATTATATTTAGTAGTCATGGAGTTTGCTTGTTCTCCCTGTGCTTGGTGGGTTTCCTCCGGGTACTCCCGTTTCCTCCCACGGTCCAAAGACATGTAGGTTAAGTTAACTGGTATTCCCAAATTGGCCGTAGTGTGTGAATGAGTGTGTGTATGTGTTTGTGCCCTGCGATGGATTGGCTCCCTGTCCCTTGTGCCCTAAGTCTCCTGGGATAGGCTCGAGGCCCCCAGTGACCCTGAATACAGGATTAAGCGGTATAGATGATGAGTGATTGAGTGAGTAAATTTAGTAGTTGTAGCGGTGTTACTAAAAGAAATCTGATTATATGGAAGATTACTTTTAAATTACAGACTGAAAGTGACTAAATTTTTCACATTTTACAGCACAAAAGCTTAACTTTAAAAGTTATAAAGTTATAACCCTTTATAACCCAAAAAGAAAAACTACAGTACCATGTCCCTTTCAGTGTGTAATCCCCACATATTCCTTGTGTTCCCGGTACAGGCTCCAGATTCACTATTCCCCAATAAAGCAACTTGGTAGAGATGAAACTGCGTTCTGAATGTAATAAATCTACTAGAACAGTTTAAAATATTCCCCAATTTTGACACTGGCTTTGAGAAAGCAAGTACTCTTTCAGGTGGCATTTTTCTCTGGTTAAAGTGCACATAATGTCCCAATTTCCTATGGCTGGTGACAACATTGTTTAATCTTTTATTGTTTCATTTTGCTGAGGTTGATCTGTTAACTTTCCATGAAATAGTTTGGGACACTGAAAACTTTAGATGAAGTCTCTATTTTAAAAAAGTCCAGTCAAATTTAATGGTATAATCTGTTTTGTAAGAATACATAAAGATTTTCACTAAACTGCATGTTCTCACCAAACATTTTCACAATAGTTTTTTTTTTAATATACATTAAAAAGTATGCTAAAACGGAAGCTTTTTAATGTGAGTAAATTTGGCTGCAGTTTTGGTGTTGAAACGATGCTTTCAGAGTATTGCAGACTCACTAATACAGCTAGAGTAGGAGGAGTGTGTGGTAGTGTCAAAATCCGCTCTATTCTGCATGATGCTTTGTTAAGCACAAATTACACATTATAGTCATTTATACACTTGGATTCTATATGAGGTAAGTTCATTTTAAGACCCTCATCTCTTTTACTAAGCCTGGTCTCTCTGGAAGATAAGCATTTAAACAAGACATGTTCTATTATTTGAAATGTTCTATTATGTCAAAAAATATGGCATTTTTTTCACGTAATAAGTATGTATATAACTTCCACTAAATGATTGTCAATTTGCTTGGCAACCATATGAGGAACAATATACAGTAAGCTTAATATCCAAGCAAAAAGCAATTAAGAGAAACAGCTAACAAAGATAGTGTATCTGATGTCTGAATACATTTCTGATTTTGCCAAATTTACAAGGAAAAGTAACTAACACATGCTTACAAATGTACGAGATGCCATTGTATGATAGAGTAATTTACATATTCACAAATTCACTTATTTTATAATGACTATTTGCATATCAGTATGTGCTGCATTAAGGAATGTTATATCAAAATAGAAAAATATAAACCAAACCAAAATTTTGGCTGGATTTTGCAATCAAGCCAGTTGTGCGTACTTCTGGTTTCGCACACGTCCAGTATCTGGTCAAAACTCTCGCATTAATGAATTGACCGAGATTATACACACAGAACTTTCATCTCATCTGCTGGTGTTAACAAATCCCAAAAACACGAAAGAATCACTCACCACTACTCACATATACCAAACCCAAATGTATATTATACAAAACAGACACTGCAGTACACAAAATCTGACTATTTAACACATTCAGTATATACAAAATATTTCGGTGTGTATGTGAATGGACGCATAGTCCCAAGTCTGTATACTGTGAGTGTGTGGGTTCATCGGTCGCACTGGCACTGTCCTATTATACTGTCCAAATGGTGAGTATTCCAACTAACAGTTGGATTCGACAAAAAGTTGGATTAACACAAAGAGACGAAGGATTCATAGTCTTGTGCAGCGCTGGGAATAATGGCGACCGGTCGTATGCACAATGCATCTTGAAAAAATGCTATGTAAAAATTGCTACACGTTATCAAGGAGGGCAGCAAAAGGAAAACAGAGCCACTAGCCACTAACAGAGCCACAGAGTACAGAGGTTTTTAAAGCAGTCTGTGCCAAGAGGAATCATACATTCAGGTTAAGTGAGGTTTATGGTCTATTTCTTTTATAGTTTACTTCCTTTACTTGTCTTTTCTAAATATTTTGATTGTTTTTATATGCAAAATATAATAATAGTGTTGGATATTGGTAATATTTTTGTGGGGTTGGAACAGATTATCTGCATTTACATTATTTCTTATGGGAAAATGGGTATGTCGAGGTACCACTGTATATGAACAAGGAAGTGCATGGGTGCGACATTGATCAGTAACTGTGATCAATGGTTGGCCCTTGGAAACAATTTTGATAGTTAATTGGTCCTTGGGAAACACCAGCGTTGATCAATGAGTGGTTGCTTAGAACACAACTAATCACAGTACATAACATCGCTTTTACTCAACATTTAGATTTCACTCATGGTGAAGGTTAACCTTCAAACATCCAAGTATCCAAGTACTGCAAAAGGTTTCATTTAATTCTGTCCAGTCAGTTTTGTATGATCAAATTATGATGTAATATGTATTTATATAGCGGTTACCTCTTCTTTTAGATTATGAAAAACCAAAACAGACAGTACAATCCTGTTGTACCACATAATATTTTTAATCAGGTTTAAGTGTTATTGAAATGTATTTTGGACCAAACAATGCTAAACCTGATAAGCCGCCTGTAGGTTGTCCTCTTTTCTAATAAAAACATGTATATAGAAATGCACATTAAAGAGCACCGCTCTCTGAAGTATTGATTCACCTTTTCATATAATCACTTCAAACCATCCAAAGACACAATGGCCCCTCCAAATGACACTGAAGCATCATCACGTCTCTGCAAATGTACTGTATATTATAGCATGGATCGAGTGGGAAAGGAGAGGCTTGTGGTGAATACTAAGATGTTTGTGGTGGTTCAAGAGTGTGTGGTTCAGTCATCTTTACAGAATCAGACTTGAGCGTTATCCCTCCTGTCTTAAATATTTATCGTATTTATCAGGATAGTTTCATGGCCCAGATTGAATGGAATTTCATCACTGAATGAAACAAAGACTCAAAACTTTAAAAATATTATACAGGAAATGAATGTAATTAACAAACAGGAAATGAACATTACAAGAAATCCAGGGGACAAAAACAAGAGGGAATGATGGCAATAACCTGAGGTTGTTTATTATTGGAGCTAAGCTCATACACACATTAAAATTCTGAATTGAATGCACAGAGGTGGTCCTAAACACTGGATGGGGGCTCGGGAGGGCGCTTGGTTGATTAGTAAATTTATATTGGATAATTTGTTTTTGTGCTCCATGGCAGCCCTGTGGCAAAATAGTGAATAAAACAGGGCAGAATTTAAAGAACATGTTTCTGCCACTCATTCATATCCTCTATAAAATATAAGAGAACCCAAAGACCAATGTCTTTGAGAAACAGAAATGCTTTTGAATACATATATCTTGATGTAAAGAAAGCAAAGAAGGCAATGTTAGAGAGAAGTCTGAATCCAAAAGGAAAGAGATGGAGAATTGAGAACGTGAGGACACGATCCTGTTGTGAACCCTGCCCTGTCAGTGCTGCTTCTGATCACTTTATTAAGCTCCGGCTGGAAGAGACGTCACGCAAGAAATGGGCTGGCCATAGAAGACAGGGGATCAAAGGTGCGGAATACAGCAATGACATCACTCCTTTCTAATTAGCGCAGGAAATTCACAGTGATGGCTGAGTCAGTCCTCCATCTGAGCTTTGGCTGTCGTTATTTCACTAGAACATGACTTCATTTCACTTAGCCGACAGCCATATAAACCCTAACACACAAGACAGAATGCTTATGTCTTGTCTTGTGAGAGAGAACACACTTGGCTTCTTCACTAACTAGCACTAGATGTCCTTCTCTTTTTTAATCGGATAGTAGTACAACATTTTAGAATAACATATATTATTTTATTCCAGATATTTACAATATAACTGCTCTTCTCTGTGTATTGATTCTCCATATGGCAGGTGCATAATATAAACACATGACTCACATCAAAGAGCAATAAATCAAAGTGTCTTGTTTATACATGGGGCGTGTGAATAATGACGTGACATTGACAGATGACTTTTAAATGATGGGCTTTTATTTTAACCAATAAAATTCATGTTCATTTTGATATGTAGGGTGCGTGGCTTTATTTTCCATATGTGACTTATAGCACAATTACTTTCTTTTTACATGTGTCTTAATTTTTTATATAATTTTTCACAAGTCCTTTTCTTTTCTTGTATGATCACACATTCTTCATATGATGTCACACTTGAATTTAACCCGTTCCATGTCAAGGCATAACAAGAAGAAAGGCATCTTCATGTTTTTCACAGATGACCATGTACAGAATTACATGTACTGTACAATTACACTGGTCAATGTGATATTTGTCTCCTGGACAAAATGATTATATTTTTATGTAATTCCTAATGGGTGGCACGGTGGTGTAGTGGTTAGCACTGTCGCCTTGCACCTCCAGGGTCCGGGTTCGATTGGCATCCTGTCCAGGGTATACCCCGCCTTGTGCCCCAAGTCTCCTGGGATAGACTCCAGACCCCCCCCTCTTGACCCTGAATACAGGTTTAAGCAGCATAGATGATGAGTGAGTGAGTGAGTGAGTGAGTGAGTGAGTGAGTGAGTGAGTGAGTAATTCTTAATGCTGATTACAAAATGACATTCATTACGTTTAATGGAATTTTTGTCTTGTTTTTTTTTTGGGGGGGCGGCACGGTGGTGTAGTGGTTAGCACTGTGGCCTTGCACCGCCAGGGTCCGGGTTCGATTCCCGGCCAGGCTCGATTCCTGTCTCTGTGTGCATGGAGTTTGCATGTTCTCCCCGTGCTTGGTGGTTTTCCTCCGAGTACTCCGGTTTCCTCCCACAGTCCAAAGACATGTAAGTTAGGCTAATTGGCGTTCCTAAATTGCCCGTAGTGTGTGAATGAGTGAGTGTATTTATGTGTGTGTGTCTGTGCCCTGCGATGGATTGGCACCCWGTCCAKGGTGTACSCTGCCATGTGCCCTAAGTCTCCTGGGATAGGCTCCAGGCCCCCGTGACAGTGAATACAGGATTAAGCGATATAGATGAGTGAGTGGTTACAGATGGTGTCATAGATCTGTTGTTCCCAACTCTAGTCCTGCAGAAACTTGTTGTCATTGAGGGTACAGTAGGCTACAAACAGACAGGTTTCTAGGCATCCCAATCTCGAGCCACCCTTTCACTGTCCACTTTTCTTTATCTTTTTCGCCAGTGGGTCCCGCTTCCATGTGCAATGCTTATAGGGGTTAAGGGTCTTGCCCAGGAATCCAACAGTGGCAACCCTGCAGTGGTGGTGCTTGAATCCCTAACTCATCAATCAGTAACCCAAAGCCTCAGCCACCACTGCTGCCTGGAGGGCTAATGCCCTGAAATTTTAGTGTTTTCTCCGCTCCACTATGCCCACTTTATTTTAAGAAAAGCCTGTGAATTAGTTGGACATTGATTATGGAAGTGCCAGACACTTACTACAAGTGAAAATTGGATCGGAAATTTTCTAAATCAACCAATCACATGGCAGTCGCTTCAATGCATTTAGTGGTGTGGTCCTGGTCAAGACAATCTCCTGAACTCCAAACTGGTGCCAGACGGGCCGGTCTGAGTATTTCACAATCTGCTTAGTTACTGGGATTTTCACGCACAACCATTTCTAGGGTTTACAAAGAATGGTGTGAAAAGGGAAAAACGTCCAGTATGCGACAGCCCTTGGGCGAAAATGCCTTGTTGATGCTAGAGGTCAGAGGAGAATGGGCCGACTGATTCAAGCTGATAGAAGAGCAACTTTGACTGAAATAACCACTCGTTACAACCGAGGTATGCAGCAAAGCATTTGTGAAGCCACAACACGCACAATCTTGAGGCAGATGGTCTACAGCAGCAGAAGACCCCACCAGGTACCACTCATCTCTACTACAAATAGGAAAAAGAGGCTGCAATTTGCACGATATCACCAAAATTGGACAGTTGAAGACTGGAATGAGTCTGATGAGTCTTGATTTCTGTTGAGACATTCAAATGGTAGAGTCTGAATTTGGTGTAAACAGAATGAGAACATGGATCCATCATGCCTTGTTACCACTGTGCAGGCTGCTGGTGGTGTAATGGTGTGGGGGATTTTTTCTTGGCACACTTTAGGCGCCTTACTGCCAATTGGACACTGTTTAAATGTCACGGCCTACCTGAGCATTGTTTCTGACCATCAATGCCACGTAGAATTAGGCGAAGGCGAAATGGGGCCAAACATTGGAACAACGTATTAGTATGGTGTTCCTAATAATCCTTTAGGTGAATGTATGGTCATGTAATTTTTACCCAAACGTGTGTATGGAAACTTGAGTGTATGTACAGTATGGGGCTTATAAATGGATTTAAAAAGAAAAGATAGAAAAGAGAGAGAGAGAGAGAGAGAGAGAGAGAGAGAGAGAGAGAGTGAGAGATCAGTAAAACTCTAGACTATAAATTTAAAGAAGTTAAAGGTCTATAGTTGCTCTTTACTGTTTAAGCTTCACTGTCTTTGGAGATACATTTCTGTGGTCTGTCTGAAAGGAAATACGATTACTATTGTTTGGGGAATGGAAAAAAACTTTCAATAGAAAAGGTCAAACTGAATGCAGTTCTCTCCATAAGATTTAATCTTTTTGGCCGCTATGTTTAGCTGATATTGTTTTCTATCTAAATGAAGCCCAGATACTATCACATTCTCACTTTCTTTTTTATATTTACTACTCTCTTCACAGATGGCATTGTACCCATGAGCCTTGAAACACTCTTTTCCCTAAACTCATGTCTGCATTCTGGTCATGAACTTTAGAAAAGTAGTTGCCAGGTATAATATATTCGCATTGTCGTGCTTATCGTACCAGTTTTCTCCTTTCATTTTTGGTGCTTGACATTAATTCCTCATTTGCACTGATGATGTGTATCGCATGGATGCATGTATATTTATGAGCCGATCAGCATGAGACATGATAATCAAAGGTCTCGTTGCGAGGCTACACTGGATTTTATTAGCATAAACAGGTAATCATGCAGAAGAAGTGAGGTTATATCTATCTGTGAAGGCATCAGAATGTAGCCTCTCAGAGGCTGTGTCTTGGGTTACAACAAATTGATTAGCGGTGAGTTTGTATACACAAGGGATCTGGTTCTGTTTACTGCATAAGACTGATGGGATCAAAGGTAGATAAATGTTTGATCAATAAATAAAACTTTCGAAACATGTTACTGACGCTGGGGGAATACTGTAGGCATCACAGTGGTGTTTCACAACTCCGGGGTTTGATTTGATCCTGAGATCTGTGAAGTTTTGCGTGATCTCGCTGTGTCCAGGTATTCTGGTTTCATCTCACAATGCCAAGATGTTTCTTTTGAGACTGATGCCATGATGAATTTTGAAACCATCTATCTGACTCGATTTTAAAAACTGATTTAAGAAATAAGGATGAAAAAAAGAAAATTGTTGCTGTAGAGAGCTTAAGTGGGTTGTGTGATTTCATACCTAGAAGACATTCTGATGAGACTGATTAGATAAATTGTTATCAAGGACTAGGACTAGGTTATCTCATGTTGTCAAAATGTTTCATCAATTAAGCTGGGTTTTTGATGGAATCAGTTATAGAGTGAATCACAATATTAGTTGAGTTTTATTCCTATTTGTTTGCAAAATTCATTCATTCATTAATTCATTAATTCATTCATTTATTTATTTATGTATGTATGTAATAAAAACCACTTTATTTACAGTGCTTTCTAGCCCTGGGTTTTATGAGGCATATAAATATATTTATATGTGCAATCATTATTTTTAAAAATTGGTATAATTAATAATCAATAATAATACATATACACAGATCAGCCACATCATTAAACCCCAAACCATTAAGCCGGATACTGTGCAGGTTCGCCCTGTCCTGCCATGGCAGCTCTGTCCCCATGGAGCATGACCCTACAAGACCTCTGAGGGTGTGCTGTGGTGTCTGGCACTGAACGCATTTCATGGGGTTTGTTTCCCTTTCCCCAATACATCACACGTCACCGATGTTAGCATTATGCTTGAAAAGACAGATTTCTTCGGAGGGGCGCTGTGTGGGAATGAACTGCAGGAGTGATTGAGTGCACTTATGGGAAGACTCTTCCCGTTCACAAATAATGTAGTCTTGTTAAACATAAATTGAATATGCTTCACAAACACTCGAGACAGGAGTCTCTTTTTCTTTTCTATTTACTTTTCTCTTCTCTTTGTCTTTTCTTTTCACTTCTCTCTTTTTATCTTTTCTCTTTTCTTTTCACTTTTCTATACTGGAGCAAAGTGGATCTGCTCTCATACCTGGCGTGAACTAATGTCCGCACACAAAGTGCAGAGTCTCGGTCGTGCGTACTTCACTACTGATTAGCTGTACAGAGGTGTTGCACATAAGGATGGCCTGTCTGGAAATCCGCAGTGTTGCCCACAGATTTGCATGTTGCAAGACCCGTGGCATTACATTAGCTGAATTAAACAAATGCTGGTATAGTACAGTTTTCAAAAGTCAAGCAGGTGGGCTAGGTACTATCCTGGGGAACGTAGGGCACAAGTCAGGGTGCACTAGTTGTTCTGGTTATCACTGTTGCTCTAATACATGTAAATCATGCTTGAACACAGCGGTACAGCTCTGGAGAAAGGCACATTTGAGACAGTTTACTGCTGTGAGGAAGATCATTTAGATTCTAACCATGAACAGCATGACGAATGGTATAAGGCTAAAATGCAATCAATAATGTGCATATTTGTCCAAGTACCAATCTATTACTTGTATTAGAGCTCAGAACTGATCACTTCACAATCAGAAAAAAAGAAAAACAAAATAAGATGGAAATAAATTCCTGCCATCAATGCTATGGAATAAAATCACTGTCAAAAAAAAATTGTGCGTGAAAAAAAAAAAATGTTTGTAATTCTGTGTTTTGTCCGAGATGGATTCCAAAATCTACGGCCACGACAGCTTACAGATACGATATTTTGTGTGTTTGTTACAGTACAACTCTGAAATATACGACTCTGTTTACAGACACAAAGCTCATTTTTACAACTCCTCTGTTACACGGACGAATTGCGAAATTACGCCCACGTATGTACAATAGTGTGTTACACCACCGTCAAAAATACGTCATCAAGGCCACATGCACAGCGTTACTATCTGAGGGAAGAAGAATCGATTCGACCACCTTTTAAAACCACAAGTACCAAAATGGCAGCTCAGCAGGCGAGCGCTTTTCACACAGATTCGTTTTAGAGCAGTAAAATTACAGAGATGTTTTAACTATAGCAGGTAAGCTTTTAGGAGTTTAAAACAGTGGGCGGACGCATGCGCCGAATCCATTCCTCTTCCCTCGGATAGTAGTGCCTGTGCATGTGGGCTTGATGACGTATTTTTGACAGTGGTGTAACACACTACATTCGTGGGCGTAATTTTGCAATTCGTCCGTGTAACAGAGGTTACAAAAAAATATTTTTTTGTCTGTAAACGCTCAGTCGTATATTTCAGAGTTGTACTGTAACAAACACACAAAATCTCGAATCTATAAACTTTCGTGGCCGTAGATTTTGTAATCCAACTTGGACAAAACTCAGAATTACACACAAATCTTTTTTTACGGGCGCTTATTTTTGACAGGGATTTTATTCCATACAATGCTAGATATCACATGCAATAAGACGTGATGAAATTTACAGCATTTGGAAGATGTCCTTAATCAGAGCAACAAATATTCATGTAATTTATACAACTGAGAAGTTCAGTTAATGCCTATTCTTTTCAGTGTTGAGCTCATTATTTGTTCATATATTTGGGTAAAAAAAAATTTTTAAGTCATCAAGCGAATAATTAGATTATCAGTGAAATACATTATGTGGACAAAGATATTTGGAGACCTGACCATCACACCCATATGTGATTCTCCCCACAAATTCATGAACAAAAACTGTATGTTTGTCAGTAGATCAGTATGTTTTAGCAGTAAGATCTCCCTTTACTGGAACTAGGTGGACCAAGCCTATTCCATCATGACATTGCCCATTGTGCACATTTTTTGGTAGGACTGAAGTGGAGATATACGCTGTCATACACCCTAACTTCATCCTCGGTGAACAGTCACTCTCACTCATCATCTATATTGCCTTATCTTTGGCCAGACCCTGTATACAGGGTTGCAGGGGCCTGAAGTCTATCCCAGGAGACTTAGGGCTCGAGGTAGGGTACACCCTGGATGGAGTGCTAATCCATCATACAGGCAATTTGGGAAGACCAAATAGCCTAATCTGCATGTCCTTGGACTGTGGGAGTAAACCGGAGAACCCAAAGGAAACCGACTATCACGGAGATAAAATGTAAACTCCATACACACAGATCCCCAGGTGGGAATCGAACCTGGACCCTGGAGGTGCAAGTCGACAGTGCGTCAACTTAAACTGGAACACTGACTGCACCCTAGAGAACCCAATCTCTCCTAATTTAACCCGACATCAGTGCGAACCTCACTAATGCTTCTGTAGTTGATTGAGAAAATCCCCAGAGCCACACAATAAAATCTATTGTAATGTCTTCCCAGAAGAGTAGAGTTTCTTTAAAATTTAGATTACTAAATTTGGAATTTTATGCACAAAAAGCACATATGAGTGTGGGTGGTGGTACTGTAGGTGTGCCCAACATACAGTGTATACCAAAGTTCTACTAAAGTGGCAACATACTGTAGGATTATGCAAAGATAATCAATAACAGAAAGCAGAGCAAAACACATGAAGCAATCATTCAGCATGGTCAATTTCAGATCTAACCTACAGTGAGCACTGTTCTCTTAATCTTATCACATACAAAAATAAAAAAATACAGCACAATCCACACATTCCATGTGCTTCCTGGTCTGTAAACAAGCATCATATATTAGCCTTGGTTACTTTAGACAAAGATTTTCTTTACAAATATTTGTACACAGTCCCTTTTTAAAGCCCTTCCACTGATGTCATTATTTAAGCCACAAATTATTGTCCAGCTAAATTTAACTCCAAGTGTGACGTCAGTAAAACACATGGCAGAAATCTGGCTCTTTGTGCATTTTGGCCAAAAGTCCCCACAAGGTCAAAACTGGTTAGTTGTTCCTACTTTACTTGGACACACACACACACACACACACACACACTGATATACACATCTATTGAGTAGTGAAGTCTAAAATATTAAAGCTTAGCAAGAAAGTGGCACCAAGCAGGAATTTAAATTTTGGGCTCCATCTCGTTACCATGACAGTTCAATTTATTTCTCACATATATTACAGTCTCCGAATATCTTTGAATATATATATTTTTTTCTTCTCAGGTATAACACGACTTTGAGCAAAAGCTCTGAATCATTGGGACTGCTTGTGAGGTCTAAGTTTTCAATCTGGAACTTACATCCTATTTGTTCCAATAAAAGCTCAGGCACACCGAGATCAGGAGAGAGAAAACGGGGAGAAAAAAAAAGAAGAAAAGACAAAACTCTTGGCAGTCAAGTGTCAAACTAATGAAGGGGATGGAGATTAGGAGGCTAATTTTGATGTAGATGAATGGGAATGAGAAAGATGATGATGAATGAGCCAACCTGAAGAAACCAGCATTATCCTAATCTATAACGGGTCACATTCTAATCCATAAATCTTGGCCTGTACTACCTCACTAAGTTATCGAGTCTCCAAAAAAAAAAAAAAAAAAGGTTAAATAACAAAAAAAAAAAAATCAAAGCCTCTAAAGCACACACTCCAACATTGAACAACAGGCCCAAAAAGCACAACGCCAAGCCAATCACACTCCATTCATACATCGGCTTCTTCCAAACTACCATCTCCACAGCATCTTGCACCCTACCTGCTTGTTTTTGAGGTCAAGTGAGAGCTCGTAGTCAGAAGCACTGGCATGGCTGCAGGCCCCGTTCCTTTGCACCCTCATAGGAGAGGATGCGGTGTGGTGCAGACTGGGCCTCCTGCCTCCTCCTCCTGTACCTCCCCTCCCTCCTCCAGCCTCCTCTTCCTCGGTTTCTTTCTTTCCTTCCTCCTCTAGCTTCTCCTGCTGCTGATGCTGCTCTGGGGACTCAGCCTTGGCTTTCGTCCCTTCTGTCTCATTCTCATTCTCTTTCACTTCCGCCTCCACCACCACCACTGGCTCTGGAGACTCTCGTACCAGATCTCCTCCTCCATCCCCCCCTCCTCCATCAGCAGGTGGTGTAGAGACATCTCCATCCGGAGGTGGTGCGGGGCCCTCGGGAGACCCGGAAGGAGTGTCTTCACTGCTGAAATGGAGAAAATGCAGAGTGAGCCTGCAGCCATCTGACCTCGTCCTCCAGTTGGTGCAGGCGGAGCCCTCCCTTTCTCTGGTTCATTCCTTCTCTCGGAGGAAGAGGACAAAGAGAGACGAGGGCACCCTGCCATCCACTGCAGGGCAGGACTGGCACACTTATCCCCACAAGCAGAGGGACGGGGTAAAAGGACACACAGTGACTCGTGACACACACACAGACAACAAGACACAGCCATGCAGCTCTTGGTGTGTTAGGCAGCAGGTGTGTGTATGTGTGTGCGAGTGTGTGTGTGTGTGTGTGTGTGTGTGTGTAGGTGTGAGTGTGACCCGCCAGCCTTGCGCTTTCACACTGCCTGACTGAAGCATTCCCATTGGGATGAAGCGTGTAAGACTCTCTGTGTGCTCTGGGGGATGTACATGACAGCAGGAGAGCGGCTTTGCTTTCTTTTCTGTAGCAGCTTGCTGATATTAGTATGAGAGCATGGGACTCTCACTTACAAAAAAAGCCATTGTTTCTCTCTCTTAGCCTTCTGTCTCTCCATCTTTTTGCTCATATTCTTTCCTTTATTCCCATTCCCTTTTGTCTTTGAAATTTTGTTTGAATTAAATTAAATAAGATTATATTGGCATTAGAATACTGCTAACGCACTGTAAGGCTTAAAAGTTTAATTGGTTGTGATGGAATGTCTTTGTTGGCTTCACACACTCTTCTAGGGATATAACCAAATATAACTATAATATCCAGAATGCACAAATAATGTTTCTAACAGATAGAAATACAGATATACATGGCGTCTGATTGTCTGAGAGATGTGCGCCAGGACTGGGATTATGTGGGACACAAGAAAGAGGTTTCACACTGATGTGAGCAAGTGGTCAGATAAGAAGCTTGTGGAACAAAGAAAGACATGCATGATGATTTTACTGCATCCTTAGTAGCAGGCAGGTTACCTTTATTTAATTATTTATTTTCCTTTGGACTTTTACATTTAGGCGTTTGGTAGATTCTCTTATCCAGAGCAACTAAGTGCTTTGAAGTTTTCTATTATTAAATATATCCTTACACTGGTTCACTAGGTTACTAACTAGGAGTACCGTCAGTTCAACACCGTTGAAAAGAACTTTTAAATATATTTTTCAGGTGGTGGGGGTGGGAGTCTCACTTTCACATCGTCTAATCCTCTTCATTAAGGGTAATGGGGCCTGGAGCCTATTCCAGGAGACACGGGTGCCAATCCATTGCGGGGAGCCACACACACACACACACACACACACACACACACACACACACACACGTGTCATTCACACACTATAGGCAATTTGTGAACGCCAATTAGCCTAATCTGCATTTTTTGAACTGTGGGAGGAAACCCACCGAGCACGGGGAGAAAATGCACACAGACCTGATGCGACAATCGAACCCGGACCCTGGAGGTGCAATGAAGTGCTAACTCCTACGGGAACAGTTAACCACAGGGACATTTAACCCAAATACCTAAGAAACAGACCGGTCTTTAGTCGTCGTTTAAACATCGCCAGGTACATCTAGAGGAAGCTCATTCCATCACCTAGGAGACTTTGGAAATAAAATGAACTAAAAAAAGATATATTTGTACATATTTTTCTTCCTTCGTGGAGAGTTGGTTGATCGTTAAAAGTACAGTATATAAAGGCAATTTAAACATGCCTTCGAGTTTTGTCTTTATAAATAAACCTGACATCATTTTCCTGAGTGCTCCTTTTCTTTGAGGTTGTGTATTCTTTTCTTTTTTTTCTTATCCTTCTCTGTCAATGTGTTTGACCATGTAAATCTGATGACAGAAGCACTCTGGTTGTCTTGTTCCTAACTTAGCACAGAGGAGTATTAGAGAGTGATCCTATATTCAGGCTCGCTCAGGCTTTTAACAGAAAGTCTTCTGCCTCCTACATAAATCTATGCATGAAGCAGGTTCTCAATCTTTATGTTTTGATGCTCATTGCAAACAGATGGCACACATGGTGCTGCACTAACTCAAACACACATTTTCATTGTCATATTCTGCTTTCTTTTCTTTTTTTTTCATATACTCACAAATTTAGCATTATGAAAGGTCACATGTATGTGTGTTCCATACAAGCATGAATTATCAACAGGGCCTGCAAGACAATTTTCCTGGAGTGGTGGAAAGCAGGGGACCTTTAACTAATGTAGAATTGAATTGTGATTGTTCTATTCACACAACATGAGAAATGTTATTTGTTATTTATTTATCAAGGGGCCACCTCTGGTTCTGAAAACTGAAGCCAGCGCGGAGGTGCCAATGTGCAGTTCCTTGAATGTCCACTGGAGGCAGGCTCCAGAAGCCAGTCAATCTCCATAAACCTCCATGTTGAAATGCTTAGCTAAATAAACTTGTCTACAGCTCTGGAAACCAACAGATTTGGTCTCTATAGCTAGATTTCATATTTGTGACAACTGTACAGGATGAATTTGTATTTAAACCATCAGTTAAAATTATATTAAGCCATAAAGTCAGGCCTAACTACTGTACTGTATGAGCATGACCAATTTGTGTGACAGCTCCATTGCTAGGGCAACATTTTAGCTAACCAGCTAACTGGAATCATTGTAATTTAACTTACCATAAGAAAGGAAGGAGTTTACACAGGCTGACATGTACTGTAGTGTATGACTCACATTTTACTCAAATGCATTAGCGTATAAATTTACAATGACCATCAGAACCTTTTAGCTAAGCAAAAGCTAATCTTGATACCTTGTGGGTGGTAACGTAATTCGGTAGATGGGTTCCAATCAACAGCCAGGCTCTGTTCGTTTTCTCAAATGAAAGTTTAAAAATGAACCCCCAATTAAAAATTATCCAAAGTAGACTTCTGTCCAGTGAGTTGGAGCTTATTAAAAAGCTACACTTTGATGATCTGGTAGACGAGTTTGTGAGATGGAAAACAAGAAAAGGTCACCTATAGCAAAACTGCCTTCTGTGCATCACCAAGACTTATCAAATACTCTTAATAAATGTATAAAATAGCAACAAAAGTGCTTTATTTTTGAAAGTTCTAGGTTGTGAGACGGATCTGTCAGGCTTTAGTAAGGTTCCTGTCCAGGGGCCCATTGCTTACTAATCCATCCCTGTTCTTATGTTGTTTGTCTCTGTTTTTCTGATTTGTCTCAAGTTCTTCTGAACCCTGCACATCAATTTTTTTTATTCTCTGAGTGCTATGCATGTTTGACCCGGTAAATAGATATGAAAGAGTTTTTTACTAAAATGAAAACAGTTTTTACTAAACGCCCTCAGTTCAAGAACGCACATAACAGACTTCACCCTTTGGAACATAACATGGTGACACAGTAGTAACTGAGACTCTAACACTGGCAGAGATTTTTGTTAAGACGATGTTACATTTGAGAGAACGCTCACAGTTAGCGTTATCACAACAAAAGACCTGGAAGCCTCATTTAGACACAACGGGGGTTTACAAGATTTTTTTCACAATGAGGTGGAAATATTGATTTAAAAAAAAAACATTATTGGTAGAAACTGAAGCAAAAGAAAAGGCTTAAGCCACGGCCATATCTCATTTCACCACTTGTTCCCTGCATGGCCAAAGGGGCACAAGATAAACGTCAAGAGATATAAATCTGTACCTTACTGAAATCGCTTGCAAGACAAGTCAGGAATCAGTAAACACAGAATTGGAGCCTTGCTATAAGCATATGGAGCATGCCAGTCACACAGTTTATCTCCATGACGACAAAGATAGAGAGACGTCTTGGGAAAACAGGAAATTAGTGCTAATAAAGCCTTGATGCTTGATTACTTACTATACATTTAATGAACTTATAAACAAATAGATTATATCATTTAATTAATGTCTTCTTTAGCATCTTTTATTCATTCATTTATCTTCAGTATCCACTTTATCCTGGGTCATGGTGGCATTATAGCATATGCTCGGAGAATTCTACCTTGTCTCTTTAGTAATCATCTTACCTTTACTCTTACCAAGATTACATTCTACAGAATATACAATAAATGTAAACTTGTACAATATATAGCCATAAAAGTAACACGTTAACATTATCAATATATACCGTTAAACCTGTGAAAGGATCATGGGCACCCAAGGTTCATTCATGCATGTGGGGGCAGCAAAGGCCAGCCTGTCCATTCCGATTACCCAGAAAAGCAAATGCAGCACACCTCGCCTTAAAAAGTCAATGCTGGCCACAACAGAAAGGCACCAGAGAATACTCAGTGCATCAGAGCCCGATTTGCACGTAGCCCGGCAGGCAAAGAGCCCAAAGCTGATTATCTGATTTCCAAACTTCCCAGATACCAAACTGATCAAGAACCCATGGTATGCACCAGACAATAAAGTCCGATCCATGGCGGCCCCACCACACAACCCATAGCAGTCATGATTAATGTCCTGGTAACAGACACAACAGGACACTCCCTAAGGTCTTGTGGAGTCATGCCCCAAAGGGCCAGACCTGCCCGCAATATTGGGCATAATGCTTTGTGCTGTAATGTTATGCATGCTCTGCAAGCTTCCTCAACAGTATGATGGTGATTTACAGAATAAAAATAGCTGCCCTTTCAGAATCATTGCTGCAACCATCTTCAGGTTCGAACTCTCCAGTCACGCTAGAAAAAATCTGTTGTGTCATTTATTTTTTATGAGATGGGAGCTAGAATGAGACCAAGCCATCAGAATACACAGAGGTTAAAAGAAGGAGATGCACTCAAAACACACACACACACGCGCGCGCACCAGGACAACAGAAAAGGGTTTGCACTAGCAGTGGGAGATCACCAAGGTCTCTAGGTAGGAAGGTTGGCAATACCCTCTCAGCTATAAGAACAACACAGCAAATGTGGGATTCTGTTCACCTGTCCTGTGATGCAGCATGAGCAGCAGTTTGAAAAGATGACTAAAAATGTCTATGAGGAGGTATGTGCTACCCTTTACACTCCCCACAAACTGGAAATAAATGAATAATAATAAAATAGCACACATACAGGATACCTACTGTATGTCTGCACACATACAGTACAAAGTGGAAAATGATGTCCCAATTCAACGTATAAGCACAATAGCATTTCATCGTTGCCCGCTAGCCTCTTTCTTGGCCTGTGGCCATATATTCAAAACCTCTGGATGTGAGTTGTAGTTAATACTCAACCCCTTAGACTCGTCTTTGCCAAAAAACTTTCTTTTCAATCTTTCTTGCCTATTAAGTAGATCCTGCACACTATACACTCTGTGTGTATTACTGCAGGACTGCAACGGGCTGCAGTGTCTTCTGTTTCCTCTGCAGCAGATTATTGGCCTGAGTGTGGTGCTGCACAGTAGAATGCTGATAGACATACACTGCACATATCGTACCACTGCAATGCAACACCGAGATGCGGAGCATGCATGCAAATGCAAATGAAGCGATATGAACTCGCATATCTGAGCTTCTAAATGACCTTTTATAATGTAGACAAGGTTGCTGGATTAACATTTCAAAATCAGCAAGTGGAATCAGGATGTAATTTGAGACGTGAAAAGGCATTTTGATTTTCCGCATATACCACTGAATCATAAAAAAAATAAAATAATAAATAAATAAAATAAAACGTTTTTGCTGCTACCACTTCCCCCACAACTGTTTATTTGTTAGGGAAAAGAAAGCACAATCCCAGTCCACCCACAGCATGCATGGAACACTTAACTACAGTCGTGCCCCCTTGGCACCTATCGCCACCAACAAAATGACTATTATTAATCAATTTGATACACAGCATCTCTATTTTTTGCTCCACAGATGAACAGAAGAGCCTAAACTAAGACTGCTTCACCCACTCAGTGCTACAACAAAGCCCCCACGTCCGACAGGCATTGTGAGTAGGGTGACAGTTAAAGAGCCCCTTACGCCATTGGAACTCTGCTTCTATACAAGCTTGAACTACAGTCTCTGGTTTGATGCAAAAACATTCAGATACGTTAACTGTGACTGCCATATTATTTATGGGCTTATAAATGTTTCTAATTACAGGTTACAGTAAAAAAATAATAATAATAAAAAATCTGTTTTCGTAATGAAATATAGGTGTGACTAGGAATTTCACTTTATCTAGAGTTATTATGGTGAGAATGAGAAAATACTGCAGTACTGTTAGATTAGCTTCTGTTTTGGGGGGGTGGGGGGTGGAGAAGATGTGACAAGACAAAACCACATTCAAAGGATAACACTAACAGGGATTATGACTGAAATAACATATGTGAGCTAATAATTAACGCTAACAAACAAAACAGGAGCAAGACAAAGATATAATGCAAGGCTGGGAAGTTAAATAGTCAAACTTCCAGTAGCAAGCACAAACTAGGTTCAGTATCCCATCGCCTATATTGAGCAGCCCTGACAGAGCGGCAACGAACAAGAAAGAAAAAAAAAAACTCATCTTATTATACGCTTCAAACAGCAGCTTGCATGCCAACTTTGTCTAATTTGGTTGCTAGGAAACTAGTCATTGTGCCGTGACAAACAGTAAAATACAAAAGCAAAAAAGATTTATGGAATCTAATCCAGCCACCTGACTGATTCTATGCCATGCAGCTTCAACTTGCTTTCAGCTTTGAAAATGGACCTTGCCTGCCAACCTTGACAAAGTAAAACAAATGTATAAAAAGTTAAATGAAGGTATGCCATTTAATAAATCCTCTGGCTGACTGTGTACCATGCTCCCTATTTTTACGGAATAATTTATAGTCAGTCAATTTCATCTCTATGCACTGTCAAAAATTTGTACTTGCTGTTTTTAATTTAAGGTTAAATTTGGTTCACAACAAATAACCTTTTTGGTCTCAGCATATTACAATTTAGTTGACAATAAGATTGACAGGGTGGTCTGGAATTTCATTGCAACATTTTTTTATGAATTATATTATTAATATAAACTTTAAGCAAATTAAATCAAACTTTAAAATTCAGGTTCTTCACTATGTTGATACAGCAAATCTAATAAATATAAAAAAAACTATATGGCCAAATGCTTGTGCACACCTGACCATCACTAGAACTAAGAGACCCAAACCTGTTTGAGCATGACAAGCCCATTGAGATTTGCCAAGGTTGGAGTGTAAAAACTCAAGTGGCTTGCACAGAGCCCTGACCTCAACCTCAGTGAACAGCCTTGTGATGAGCTGAAACAATGGACCCTCCTTAACCAAGAATGGTGCATGAGCTCACCAATGACTTAATATGGCTCAAAGTAAAGCAATGCAGTACCATGCTCTGTGGATGGTCTTCCCGGAATAGTGAAGTTTATAATGTGATTTAATCTGTAATGGAAATGTGATCTGATGATCAGATGTCCACAACCATTTGGCTCTACACCAATCAGCCGTAACACCAACACCACCACTAGGTGAATTGAAAAATAATCATCAATTATACACTAGTAAATTAGCAACAGAGACCAAAGGCTAGCCTGTCCGGTCCAATCCCATAGAAAAGCCAATACAGCACAAACCTCTGAAAAAGTCAATGCTGGCCATGACAAAATGGCACCACAATACCTTGTGTGTCACAGAGAATTCAAGATTGATGACCAGGACTCCAAATTCCCAAGATCGGGGAACTATGGTATGTGCCAGACAAACAAGCCCAACCCACACAAGGCCAACCCATAGCACCCAAAGGATCTGCCATGCGTGGCATAATGGAAACCTACACCATATTAGAGTTAATGATATGGCTGATGGGTGTATAGTGTACGTAAGAAATGTAAGGAGATTTAAATGACTGAAATTGGGTACTGTCCAGGTGTCCAAAGTGTTATGTGTACCCTGTAAAGAAAATGTGGTTAAAAAAATTAATTAAAAAAATAATAATAAATGATCAATAGAAAGCACCTGAAAGCTTGGTGAAGTTAAACATCATTAAAAACTAACAATGGAAATCATAGCTATGTTCAATAGTGAAAGTAAGAACATTTACAAATACAAAATATGACAAGAATTAACAGGACTGGGACTCAAATGGGACATAACTAAAATTCATCAGAAAAAGTATAAAGATTGGTTTGGGGCAATGAAAAAAAGGTCATGTAGTCTGATGAATCCAGATTGACCCTATTCCAGACAGTGGATGCAGCAGGGTAAAGAAGGAAGTACATGAAGTGACAAACCCATCATAGTACCCAGTGTACAAGCCTATGGAGGGCGTGTTATGATCTCGGGTCGCTTCAGTTGGTCGCATCTAGGATCAGCATCATTATGTGGCAGTAAAATGAAGTCAGCTGACTACTTGAATGTACTGAAAGGCCGGATTGCATATCGTTTTGGTGGGATGTGTTCAGTGAACATGATGGTATTTTGCCGCTATATGTTAATATTAACGCAGCACTAAGTCTGGACTGAGCTCTGGTTACATCTACTTTATCTAAAATGTCCAAGTCTGTAAAAACTTTGTCTGACTATTCTTTTGGTTTATTGTCCTACTTCCCTCACCTTTAGTGTCACTTCTATGGTACCACCTTCTTTACTCCTGAAAACAATCGTCATGCTCCCTATTTTTCTGAGAAGTACATTAATCACCATGCCATGTGGAAAGTAAGGGCAGAGTGGAAATTCAGAGTGGAAACTGCATAAAGAAGTTGTGTTATATGGTCAACCCTGCAATAGGATGACCTGTTCCTACTCAGATATATCTACAGAATATGTCATGTGCTACGGTGGACACGCACAAAGACAGGGAGGAACATTTGGGGAAAATGGAACATTTTATCTAGTGTAAATGTTGAAAGGCAAAAGAATGAACTGAGAAAAAAAAAGCATAAGAGCAAAACAACGAGATGCACAGAAAGACGTTTTGGTGCGGTAAAACACTGGAACATTCCACTACTCTAGTAATGCAGTAATGGCAGTAAAAAGCTGACACTATCATATTTTCACACATACTACTGAATATTATCACAAAGCAACAGGAAAAAAATGCTTCTGCAGCATGATTTAGGTACAGATAACCCTGTTATGACCTACTGCATGACAAAGTACTTTCTGTGGATCCATTTCCCGGATCCTACTGATGCATTTGCTAGCATGGGAGAATGCTTCACATGATACACCTTTGACATTTTCACTACACTTTACAATTGTTTTGTGGTTTACTAAACTGAACTATCTGCGGCACGGGCGCCTTGCGCCTCCGGGGTCTGAGTTCGATTCCCATCTTGACGTCTGTGTGCATGGAGTTTGCATGCTTGGTGGGTTTCCTCCGGGTACTCTGGTTTCCTCCCACAGTTCAAGGACATGCAGATTAAGCTAACTGGTGTTCCCAAATTGCCCGTAGTGTGTGAACGCACATATGAATTGCATTTCCTTTCAGGTCAACTGAACAACTCCCCACTAACTATACATTTATCAACTCAGTTCATTGCTGAACATTAAAGAATTATACATACAGAATCATCCACATCAGGATCGGTCTAAGTCACTCTCAACACAAGTCTCATCTCATCATGTGTACTCTACTGTCTCTATCAGCTCTTATAGCAATAAGGGAAAAACTTGCAGATTATATAAATACATATATTTTTCTCTTAATGTCTTTTTATTAGGTCTTAACCTTTTTAAATGCTGCGTGCAGCAATCTATACAGCTCGTGTTTGTGTCGCTGCTTTTCTCTGTTTTGATGATGATGAGACGGCACAGGTGCACTGCAGACATTTTGACAGGCAGGATGTGATTTCAAATGGAATCGATTAGTTTTATCCCTAATTTTGCTACAACGCATAGTTATCCAGCAACTTGACCTAACCATGATACAGTATATACTGTGTTAGAGGAACTTACACTTAGCTAGCAATGTTTTAGACATCCTTAGGCTGATGCCTCATGATTACTCATGATCTCCGCAGGCCGACGTCAAGGCAAGGTTGTAAAGTAACCCAAATAAAAACACTCCCGGGACATATTAGTAAAATACACTCATGGCCTCTTAAAGCAGAATTGTCAAAGTATATTACTGTATAAAATCTTTATCATACTTTACAGAATTCTGCCGCAGTGTCAGCTGACTTTTTTTTTTCTAGCTTGACTATGCTAAGAGTGATTTCTCAGTATACGAATCACATAATCCTGGGCGAAATAAATCTATTTTGTAATTCTGACATTCAAGAGTGGAGCCTTCTGCAGTATATACATGCATAGCCCCTTTCTGAACCATTTTAAGAAGTCTTTAAGCTCTTCAATGTGTCTGTCTCTTGAGCTCAGCACTCAATAACAGCTCAGATCGATTTCTGACTGAACCTTTCTCTCCATTTCTCTCCTTCCCCATCCCTTGCATGAGGGATTCAGGGCATGCATGATGTAGGGAGGTCAGAGCTGACATGGAGCACAGAGAAAAGAGGGTCAAGCCCTTGTTCAGGCCACCGGGATGGGGTGTGTGAATGCTCCGAGTGTTCTGACAATGAGGTTACTGGGAGCGTACGTGTCGGCACCATGCTAATGGAAGTCTATGACACAACGCCAGAACCAAAGAAATTAATGAAAAAAACAAAACAAAAAAAAAAAACATAAAGGACACAAAATATAAAAAATATAAATATGCGTGCGTCATCAAGTAATAGTCAGAGAATGGTGACATTTCCCGGTAGCATCAAATCCTTACATATTCACAAACACATATTATATACATACACATAATTATGGTGAGACTAGTGCTGTTACACTAAGCATCACCCAATCAACAATTCTATAAATTTTGCTCTGCTGCACTTAACACATCAGCACTTGTCGCGCATTTCCTCTGGAGCTGAAGGAACTTTCAACTTTGCTGATAATTAGGCATTAAAATGTGCATTCGTAAGCACTAGCCGGCTCCCCACAGGAAACCGCAACATCTTTCGGATTTGATTTGATCACGATTTATATAATCTCTCAAAACATGTGCCCGGACAGGCAACTGAAAATATTGAAAAATTTCCTTGACATCAAACAGACTGAGAATTACCTAGACAGGTCACAGTGAGGGATTGCACGTTCTAGCACATTGACTCATGTCCACTTAACAACTGCAGGATTTAATTCATTTCTTCAAAAATGGTATCTAAAAAAAATTCCATCCTATTTACATCAAGCTGTTACTTTAACATTGGTTTTCTACTCGGGTATTACATTGGTCGTGGATGGAGTTCTACACAGCGGCCGGAGGATTTAAAAGTTTGCTCGCACTACCATTTGACATTGAACTGCCAATTTAGTGGGAAGTAACAAAACCAAACCACTGACTCAAAAGACTCAAAGCCTCAACTATCCTGTGACGACTGAGTTTGAAGTTTCTTCAGCATCCCACTCAGAACTTTGTCAACTCAATTTAAGTGTTTACATGCAGTCTAATTAATAATGTATTATTTTCAGCTTCGTGGCTTAGTGGTTAGCACTGTCGCTTTGCATCTTCAGTGTTCGGTTTCCACCTTGGGTCTGTGTGCATGGAGTTTGACATGCAAATTAGGATAAGTGGTGTTCCCAAATAGCCCATAGTATGTAAATGAGTGTGTAAGTATGTGTGAGTATGTGTGCCCTGCGATAGATTGGGACCCTGTCTAGGATGCATCCCGCCCTCATGCCCCAAGTCTCATGGGATAGGCTCCAAACCCCCGCGACCCTGTACACAGGATAAAGCGATATAGGCAGTGAGTAAATATTTTCAGCTTTATGAGGGTATTTACTAAAATTACTTTAACAAAATCATCCCCAGCCACAGAATACAGTGCCAGTTCCAAGCCCGGATAAAATGCAAGGGGTTGCATCAGGAAAGGCATCCGGCATAAAACCTGTGCCAAGCCGTGTGCGGATCGGATGGTGTGCTGTGGCGACCCCTTGATGAGAGCAGCCAAAAGAAGAACAACAATTTCAGGAAAAATGTTGTGTGAATGGCTGCTAATAGAATTTGTTCTTTTGTACATACTGATGATATGACTGCTAACAAAAGCATCATGATGAATTCTGAATATTATCTCCTCCGATTCAAACAAACAAACAAAATTCATCGGGTAGTACTTTTCACTCCAGATGGACAATAACCCCGAACATACTTTGAAAGCAGCCCAAGACTTTTGTTAGTGTAATGCTTTGCAATTCCAAGTCAGTTACCAGACCTGAATACGAGTGAGCCTGCATTTCATTTGCTGAAGGCAAAACTCAAGGCAAAATGCCTCAAGAAGGGACGTAATCCAGCCTTGGTTCCAGACTTCAGCAAGGCACTGATTTCTAAGAAAGTTTTTCAAAATGACAATTATGATTGTTAGTTGGTTCGACTGTTAGAAAAACAAAATTAAAATGTAAATGTAATTGAATAAGACCTTTGTCAAGGTTAAACTTTTTAGCGTTTTTTTTATTTTTTATTATTTGGCCGCGTCCAATTCCTTCCTGTCACTAGGGGGCTCCCACATTACGCTACTCAGTCTGGAGGGCCGAAGACTATCACAGTTTCCTCAGGTTCGATCACGCACCGTTGGGAGTAACACACTTGGAGGACAGCGCTATCCGCTCCTTCCGCTTGCGTGAGCTCACAGACGCCCCTGATTGGCTGTAGAGCCGTGATTAATGTGGGAGCACTAAGTACATCTCATCCCGCCCCTCTGAGACAGCTCGGCCAATCAGCTCTCTCTAGACCTCTGGCTGAGGGAGGTTACAGCATCGCCCGGGAATCGAACTTCCGATCTACGGATGATAGGGCGAGCGCTTTACGACTGCGCTACTCAGAGGCTTTCTACCGTTTTTTTGAGGAATATATTGATAAGTATAGTATATAGTATTTTTAATGTAGTCCTGAGAAATAGATCTTGGCTTCCTGAAGGAATTTCTTTAGCTCTCATTTTCAGTCCAGTCCCTCTACCTGAGCTGCTTCAGAGAAACGTGTTTTGCTTGTTAAGCCACACAGTGACCTATGGAATTATTCTAGCATAAAAGCATCTAACTTAAGGCATGAAATAGTGAGAAACAGTTTCAGATGCTGAATGGTTAGAACAGACAAGTGGAGAAATGAGGTTGCTGCTGTGGTTGTTATTTAATCAGCCAATTTTTTATATCTCTAGACACTTTGAAGACTGTTGCAGTAAAATGCTTGCTCCCATTTCTTTAATTTAATCTTCATAACTTAATTTAATGTACTATGACGAAATGGGGTGGCTGAAGACTTTTGCACAGTACTATATACGCTATAATTAGGTAGCAGATAAAATACTTATACATATGTTCAGGGTTAAAAGCAGGCTCTATGCATATTATTAAATCGTCCAAGTGTTCTATCGTAATGACTTATTCTAAATCAGTCACACTTAGAATTTTGTTGGATTATTGTAGGATTTTAGCCCTACATTTTATCTCTGACATTAGTAGTGTTTTATATTTGACAGACCTAATCTGAGAGTGTTTTCCCTCACTGATATAAGAGCTGATTGAGATAGTAGAGGGATGAGATCACAAAAGCCCATGAACCTCAGGCTAATGAAGGGCTCTATGACACAAATGCGAGAATAGGCTTTCGTCGTGACACTCACGATGTGCTATTTGCCATTAGTTATTTCTGAGTGTGCTTCACTTCCTATCATAAAGCAGCAAAGCACTTAACACATATTTTGAGACCAAGGTAACAAAAACCTGAACGAGGATAAAGATTTGAACGCTGCGCACTGGGATGTAATTTAACTTGGCCAGCATTAGTTAGACAATTAGATATTTGATTTTTGGCACAACTCGTTCCGATGTGGCACCCTGTCGAAGCAATTTGTGCCAGAACAGGTGTGAAGCAGTCGAAATGCTGCAATGAAGATTAATTCTTACTCAAATGCATTTGTAAAGCCTCATAGAAACACTGGCACATGAGAGCATAGAGCCTGTGAATTATGAAGGATTATTGTTCTAAAAGATTATTCAGGAAAAATGATAAACAAAGACTGAGAGCGCTTCAATCGCTAAATATCATCTTCTATGTACTTTTCAGGACAGGTAAGAAACGTTCAGATATATGTACTGTATAGCACAAGAATCTCCTCCATGCTTTTTTTTCGGGTAAAGCAAGTAAAGGACACGGGGAGAGAATGGTGATAAAAACAGGCACTCTTTAAAGATGGATAAGTGACATTCTGCGTAAATGGCAAAAAAAAAAAAAAAAAAAGAACTCTACAGAACATGTCTCCCCTGCTCGGTCTTAGTGCACATCTCTCACTGGTGTAGTACGAGTGCACTGTTTATTATAACACATGTGCGCCTGTAAAGCAAAAGCAAGTCTCATTAGAGAGACTAAAGATCCATTTTCTCTCTCTTTGTCTTTTAGCCTGCATTGATTCCATTGTGTGTGCGCGAATCATTGGACACCATGCCCCTTCCCTCCTCCTCTTGCCTTCACACACAGACACACACACTCTAGCTGCTCTGTCGCGATTCTTTTCAAAGGTAAATGCAATTTAATTTGTTTTATTTTTACGTTACAGCAGTGAGTCCATTAGTGTGTGCACGCACTCGAGTGTCCAAGATGTTTCTTGTTAATTTTTCCAATGAGGCAGTGTTTCCGTTAGTGTGTGTGTCATCCCGCACAGTAGTTCTCCCCCATCTCAAATAAGAGAGGAGAAAGACACGTGCTGTACACAGCTCATACGCTCACAAACACGTGCACTGTTGTAAATCTGTCGGGATTTATTTGAACTTTTTTCAAAGATAAAGTGCGGGCTAATTTGTTTTATTTTTACTTTATATTTTGCATTCATTATTTTTTTGTATTTATTTTTTTTAGGTGGGGAATGAATAATCTGAGTGTTCATTATTTCTTATGGGGAAATTTGCTTTGATTTATTATTCATTATGCTCGCAATCCAAGGTTCTGCTGTATTTTACTTGCACAAAACAACTTTATCCTGTATGCAGAGTCGCGAGGAGCCTGTGCCTATACAAGACATGAGGTCTGGGTACACCCTAGACAGGGTCTCCAGCTTGTTTAATCATCAATCATTAATATCTCTTTCTTTTAGGTAGAATGATAGCGTTTACTCACTCATTCACTCAGTCAGTCATTGTCATCATCACTTTATCCTGTGTAGAGTTACAGAAACACATTGAGCCAGGATTGTCCATTGTCTGGTATTTTTGTCACAATTCAAAGGGGGCTTTAAGGAACAGAATGGTTCTTTAAAAAATGAACACGTTGCAAAAGTCTGTTGTAAAATCAAATATTATTGTGCTTTATTATAAGGTGTGAGAAATAGTACCCAGGCTAAGATGAGGGTGTCAATACCCCATGGTGTATCCAATTGATGTAGCCTGAAATGAAGTGCTATTATGCTGCATTTTAACATGGATTCTATAGCCTGCGGAAAAGCACCATATCATTATCCTAGCTGTGCAGCCTGTTTGCAGTCCTGTGTTCTGCTGTGTTCATTTACATCTCAATAAACACAACATCGCAGACCTATTTTTAAACCTTCACACGCAAACACATATTTGGACTGAGATCGCATTTAAGGATTGACAATTATTAATGCAGATAATTGATTCTACATCTTAATCTAACTGCAATCTAATCTTTATGTATTTTAATTATTATTATTATTATTATTATTATTATTAATTTAAACCTTTTGTTTCTTTTTTTCAGGCAATCATGATTAACATGGCCAAATGCCCTAGGCCTTAAATAGGCGGGAGCAAAAGATTCATCCATGGCAAATCCATTACTAGGATGGACATGCCAAAAATACAAAAAAATGATTATGTGGCCTGAGCAGAAACGAAGATGAATAGACTCTCTTAAGTAATTATGTTAAAATTGGCAAGATTTAGTATTAAAGCATATGACGAGTATGTAGTTATGCATAGTACCATGAATTTGCTGTCTTTGTGGCAACATTTGGTCCTCACTAAGATATGAAAAATTAATATATATATATATATA
>QMIH01000348.1:216258-285984 GCA_003987875.1 Clarias batrachus | reverse complement strand
TGTGTGTGTGTGTGTGTGCGCGTGCGTGCGTGTGTGCGCGTGTGTTAGCTGGCAAGCAAGTCAATCTGCTGGTTTGGATGTAAATAAACCAGAATCCAATCAGCTCAACCTAGCCATGTCACTATGAGACATACAAATAACATGCATACACAAACACACTGAACAGACAGTTTGAGATAATGGGCTGTTGACACATGCTGCAAGGACAGAAGACAGAGAAAGCAGGATCGAGCTGAAAGAAAGTTAAAAAAAAAAATTAACATACAAAATTATGTAAAAAAGTAAGGCAATTTAGAGAGAGAGAGAGAGGGAGAGAGAGAGAGCAAGAGAGAGAGAATATTCAGATGAGAATAAGTAAGTGTCAGAAGGTTCTGACACACACACACACACACACACACACACACACACACACACACACACACACACAAATAAACAAAAATTGGCATAGTTTGAATAAAGCGCTGCCAGAAAATGTGGAATCATGTGCCATCACAATATTACACTGGAACATTTAAGTTATAAATAAACTGCCTGCTTTCACTAAAGTGCTGAGGCATCGGAGATACTTTTAATATTACCAAGCTTATGCTTCCCAAAGCTTGTGATCTTCCATGTGCTTTGTAATGTGAGAGACACGACTCGAGGCAGACGAGAATGCATATGTTTTGATGTTTTCTTCAGCTTCTTCTCACACTCACAGTTTTTTTTTTTTTCCATTCTCTTCACAAGTGAAGCCTGAAACAAACATGAGCCAGTTTGCCCGACGTGTTAAATTTAAGGACGCCTGTCCTCTCCACTCTCTCAGCTTGCACTAAGCACTTCCATAGCAAAATGTTGTTGCTCAGAATGAGCTTTTCCTTGTCTGATGAGACCGAATTGAGCCCTCATTACAAGCTCGACTTTGTCTTTTCTATTTCTCCTAAAGGTGACTTAGGAGAAACAAAGAGAGACATAACTGAGACATAATCCGAGACATTCTTAAACATTTGAGAAATCTAAGATGTACATGAGAAACAGAACTGCATTTGAAGGAGAAGCAAATGAGCCATATACAAGACCATWATGAGATTAAAGTCAGATATAAATGAGATGCATGAAACACAAATGAGAAATATAGTTTTATTGAACAAATCAAGATATTAATTATACAAAATTTCACCCAACCTGACAACGATATTAAGTGTCACACTGCTCAACTCAAAGTATGATTTATACAGGAGTTACACAAAGTCCACAGCATTGTGACAATCGTCTAGTGAAAAGAATCCGTCAAGAAGAAGATTTTAAAGGGAAATTGGTTTCTTGCTGTATGTAAGGGCTACAAGAACGAGTCAATGCCTGGATAAGTTCTTTCTCACCTGCTACATCAGTCTTCTGTTGTGGTGGATGTCCAACAAGTTTGTCCAAAGTCTGCGACTCCTGAAGTTGACTGGTAGCTAATGAAACAAAAATAGACATGTATTAAAACATTTGAGATTTACCATTCAGTTACTCATTCCCAACTCCCTGAAGGTTGAGAGGTGGGCTCGAGCTTGCTCGTGAGCTGGTGCTTACCTGACTGATGATGTGGTGCTGATGGAGACTCCGGAACATTCTCCTGCATTTTCTTTGTTGAGATTCTCCCCAAAGGTTTCTGAGGTGGCATGTGTCTGAAAAGAACCCAGTTAACGTAAAGTGTATGTAATTACCAAGATAACCTTTCCACAAACAAACATATTGGTCTTTATTTATAGAATATAATTAACTGATGTCTCTAAAGTTACAAGTTCTGGTAACTACTGTTAAACACTGAACACTATATAATAAAACTTAAAAATTAACGTACTATTTAAAAAAAAAAGGTAAAAAAGTAACTTAATATGTCAAACCCTACTGGTTAACTTAGAGCATACCTAATAATAATTCTGTAACCAGCTGGCTGATTTTTTTTACCATAAACATCTGACAAGTGTTGCTAATATATGTAGCATTTGAACTCCTTTTGCAATTTAAGAACAAACGTAAGCTGTGTAATTTTCAGTTAACTATACCACAGTTTGTTTGTTTTGTTTTTTTGTGGTTTTAACTTGCATTTTGTCTCCGTGTCAATAATAATGCATTTTAAATTCGACGCAAAAAAAAAAAGTAAAACCCACCTTCACCGTCCGCTTTGTCTTCTTCTTTATTTTATCTGCGGCAGCCAAAGGAGGTGTAGCGCTACTGCCCCCTAAAGGTCTGGATGAACGGTGCTTGGTAAAGTGATTTGACACAGAGGCTTGGCGATGCGCTGTACATTTCTCTAACACACTGGACACTTAAACATTTGCAGGTTTAGAGCCTTGGGAGAAATTGTGGGAAATTGTGTCTTTATTAGAATATATGAGAAAATGTTGAACATTTAGTCATTAATGTACAATAAAAAATAGGTTTGGCCTTAAATGACAAGAAATCACTGAACACAAATATAATCTCATGGCAGTTGTATTTTACTTCTTTATTGGGAATGACATTCGTACTGAATGCAAAGTTTGCCATTTGCCAGTTTAATTTCAATAAATTCATTAAGGTGTACACATTTGTAAAAGGTTAGCCATGTTGATCAACTAGGGACATCTGGGTGTACGGTACAGTAATATAACTGGTGGTTGGATTTATTTTATTTTAATAAAGAAGCTAGATTTCAAATTAAAACATTTATCTATTACAAAAAAAATTGTAATTATCTGCAGCACAAAAGTGGTCTACTATATGCAACTAAAAATATATATATATGATAATGAGCCACATTTGAGACACATTTGAGAAAATGCAGAAAACGCCTAAATCTCATTCAAGCCTCAAAGACGGCTCATTTCTGTCTAGGAGACAAAGAAGAGATCTCATCTTGGAGTTTATTTGCTATGGGCTTTGGGACACATCTTCGTCAATTGACATGAGCTGAGAGGAACAGTGAGAAAGCAAAAGGCAGAAACATCTGGCCAGCTTATTCAGTCCCACCTTTCTTTTTCGTTTTAGTGAAGCATAATTCAGCACAAGCATCTATTTCAGTCAGTCACTTTGAGTTATGCTGTATATAAATACTGTACATAAAGGACTGAGTATATCTGACACTGCGGATCTACTGTATGGGATCATCTATAGGGCTTGCACGGAAAGAAAAATAGTGAGCAGGAGTTCTCTGGGAGAAAATGCCTTGTTAATGCCAGAGGTCAGGGTTAGTCCAGACAGGTTTGATCTGATAGAAAGAGAAGAGTAACTTAAACAACATCTCGTTACAACCGAGGTGTGCCAAGAAGCATCTCTAAAAACGCACAACACGTCGAACCTTGAAACAGAAGGGCTACAGTAGCAGAAGACCAAACCGGGTGCCACTCCTGTCAGTTAAGAACAGGCTACAATTAGTATGGGCTCACCAGAATTCCACAATAGGAGACTGGAAAAACATTCCCTGTCTGACGATTCCCAAATTTTTGTTATGACCTTCGGATGGTAGGGTCAGATTTTAAAAGCATGCATCCGTCCTGCCTTGTATCAATTTAGGCTGGTAGTGTACTGGTGTGGGGGATATTTTCTTGGCACACTTCAGGCCCCTTAGAACTGACTAAGAACCGTTTAAATCCCAAAGCCTACGTGAGTATTATAGTTGTTGATCATGTCCTTCACTTTTTTGATTAATGTGCCATGTCACAAAGCTAAAATCATCTCAAACAGGTTTCTTGAACATCACACGACCTCCAGAAACATCAGATATCAATCCAATAGAGGACCTTTGAGATATGGTGGAACGTGAAATTCCCATCATGGATGTGCAGCCGACAAAAAGTAATTGTGTGATACTATCATGCCAAAATGGAACAAAATCTCTAAGGAATGTTTCCAGGTCCTTGTTGAATCTATGCCCCATATTAAGGCAAAGGTTCTGAAGGCAAAAGAGGCCCAAGCCAGTACGAGCCAGGCGTATTCACACACTTATATAGCTTAATGACATGGGTATTTTATACTATAAGATGCATTTCTGGGCTATAAGTAAATACAGATAAATTATGAAATGAAAAAAAATTCAAAAAAGTCCATCATCTATACCATTTCGTCCTGTATACAGGGTTGCATGGGCCTGGAGCCTATCCCAGCAGACTTGGGGCACGAGGCAGGGTACACCCAAGATGGGGAGCCAATCCATTACAGAGTTTAAAAGTAATTTATATAGCCTTTTAATTAGGGTGCCAATAGTTCTGCTGTTGAATATATTTTATGGATGGTTGGAGTAAGAGGTAATCCTTGGAACGAATTCAATTGTGTCAATATTTGAGATGAGATGATGTAATTCCTCTAAAGTACGTCCCTTTTTTAATCATTTCCGCTTGTGTTGGCACATGGATCTGAAGCATTCCTTTTCTGTCTTGGATTGATATTATATCTTACAGCGAAGGTGAAACAGCTATATCATTTCTCTACCGGAAATGACAACATCATTGGATTATTTTAAAAAATCATATTTCATTTGACACAAAAATGCCTGTTACAATGTACTGTAGAATAAAAATACCAAACTCGGATAAAAAAAAAAAATTCTAAAAGAAATCTATTGTATTTATAATTGTCTGCTGAGATATCTTTGCTCAATGTCTTTGTTTCTCCCAAAAGAATGAGCCTAGAAATTAGCATCTCCTATTACTGTAATATATGACCATTAACCATAAAACCAGTAACATTAGGTTTGCATTGCGTGGCCGCCTCATGCATGGCAGACTACACTGGTGTAGCCATTCTATTGTGGCCAGCATTGACATTTTGGCGGTTTGTACTACAATGGCTTTTCTATTGGATTGGACCAGATGGGCTAGTCTTTGTTCCCTGCGGGGGTAGATGAGGCATGGGTGCACATGATCTTTTTTACCAGGTTACTGGTTCATAATTGATAATCAATGTTATTCAATTCACCTGGCAGTGGATTTTATAAAGTATCTTATTTTTCTTCTTTCGGCTGCTCCCATTAGGGGTCGCCACAGTGGACCATTTGTCTCCATCTAACTGTGTCTACCATCTTCCCTTGTAACTCCAACCTCCTGCATGTTTTCCCTCACCACATGCATACAGCTCCTCTTGGGCCTTCCTCTTTTCTTCCGGCCTGGTGGCTGCATCTCTAACATTCACCTTCCGATATACCCCTCCTTCCTTCTCTGCACATGTCACATGTCCAAACCACCTTAGTGTGGCCTCTCCAACCTTGTCCCTAAATCGTCCTACCTAAACTGTGCCTCTAATAGACTCGGTCCTAATTATGTCCATTCTTGTCACTCCCAAAGCAAAGGGAAGTTATAAAGTATATATCATAATGCTAATAAGCATTTGAACTTTGCATATCTACTCCTAGTAATCTCCTAGTAGGGACCTTTATATATGATATTCTAACACTAAGAACATAGGTGTAATCAATACTCAACTCTCAACTCAACTCATCTTTATTTGTATAGCACTTTAAAAAACAAGAATGCCCCAAAGTGCTTCACATAAATAATAAAATAATATAGTAATATTATAAAATAAAATAAAATAAAATAATAATAATAATAATAAAATATTAAAAAGGAACATAATTAAAATCACATCACACACAATCTCATGTTGGTTTAAATGCCAAAGAAAACATGTGAGTTTTGAGATGGGACTTAAACACCCTCAGTGATGTGGCCTCACAAATGGTCAAGGGTAGGTCATTCCACAGTTTGGGTGCCGCCACAGAGAACGCCCGATCACCCCTGAACTTGCACTTGGTCTTGGGTACCATCAGCAGAAGTTTATCTGATGATCTGAGAGTCCGTGATGGAGCATATGGCTTAAGCAGATCCGAGAGGTAGAGCGGGGCAAGGCCATGTAAACATTTAAACGTGACCAAAAGAATTTTAAAATTAATTCGGTACTATAAGGGAGCCAATGAAGAGAAGCCAGAGCTGGAGAGATATGTTCTCTTTTACGTGTAGACGTTAATAGTCGAGCAGCGGAATTTTGGATCAGCTGTAGCCGATGTAATGCTGCTTGAGAAACCCCAAAATACAGGGCATTGCAGTAATCAATACGAGTGGTGATGAAGGCGTGAATGGCTATTTCGAAAAGCCTAAAGGACAAAACAGGTTTAAGTTTTGCCAATTGCCTTAACTGAAAGAAACTGGAYYRAACCACARCAYTGATCTGTTTATCAAATTTAAGGCCATGGTCAAAAATAACACCTAAATTTGATGCTGTGGGTTTAACATACTGCTCCAAAGCTCCTAAATCTAGTGGTGGAACTCTGCCTCTGGCACCAGGACCAAATACCAAAACGTCTGTCTTTTTATCATTAAAATTTAAAAAATGTTGGGCTAACCATGCCTTTATGTCATCTAGACATGTTGACAGAGCCTTGACAGAGTAGCCTTCCTTCTGCTTTAATGGGAGATAGATTTGACTGTCATCTGCATAGCAATGAAAGGAGATGCCATGGTTACATAAAACGTTGTTTTAATAATTCATATATGAAAAAAATCCCACAATTGTTTTAACTAGCCAGTTATCCATAAATGTAGCTGTCTAGCTGATGTTAGAAGACAATATTAGAAGTTATTGATCCTGTAAAGAGCTATCAGTTATCTAGTTACATGAATAGCGGGAGGACAGAGGTTTCTTTTTATGGAAGGAAGGACTTCGCTTCAGGCAGTGTTAGATCTAAGATCCACTCGTTTCATTGTGAATCTAAGTAAATGCTTAGTGGTCTGGGGAAATGTGTCATCGCTCGAGGTCTGACCAAAACCCTATATATTTTTTGTTGTTTATGAGAAAAAAAAAAACAGTAAAATCTATGAGGTTTTTCCGGCCCACTACACATACAGTACACAATTAAGATAATATTAACAGATATAAAAACAGTGCCACCTGCATACACTTTATTGGGCAATGATCATTTCAACAACGATGAAGTCACTTCTTCTGAATCTTGACTGCCGACTACCCATTCAAAGTATTTTTTAATCCATTTTTAATTTGTTTGAACCAAAGAGCACAACAACATAATTAAAAAAAAAATAGAGTCAATTAAATCCAGCAAACCCTAATAGAGTGAGCTACACATGGGTCACTTTAGTACTGAGAGGAGAAACAGCACTCACTCTGTCTACCTCCACACATCAGCCCCAGGAGACAGCCATGAAAGAACTTATCGACTAGGTCTTCTCTTGCTCTACGCATCCACCATGAGTAATCTCATGGCAGGCCATTAGAGAGATGAGAAATGAGGGGCAGAAGGGGAAGAAGTGCACAGCACAAATGCAGCAAGAATGGCCATCCCTTCAGCTCCAATCCATGGCTGAGTGCTGGTAATAAAAACTCAGGGAGCCTAATCAGAGATGGCATCACTCTACTCTTTATTATCTTCCCTTTGCATCATCACCAAGGGACCCAATTTAAAAAACTATAGAAGAAAAATATTAGGGTTTCCATTCCGGTCCTGTGCTGTGTTTAGCTGTGTGGGAAAAAAAGATGCCTTAGTAAATTGACCAGGGGTAACAGAGAGAGGGGAAACAAAGCTGGGGGGGAAAAAGTTATAGAAAGAGTTGGTTTGGGGTTTTTGGTTTAGTAATAAAAGAAAGAAAATGTACATTGCATGCATTTAGATTATATGCAACTGGGTTTTACAAACTACACTGTTTGAAATCCACGTTTAATATGTTCAGGCATAGACAAAATACAGTCATCAAGAAAGGAAGGGGATTTAGGTGACTTTGAACATAGCATAGTTGTTGATACCAGATGGGCTGGTCTGAGTATTTCTAAAACTGCTGATCTACAGTGATTTTCACACACAACCATCTCTACGGTTAATAGAGAATGGTCTGCAAAGGAGAAAATGTCCAGTGAGTGGCAATTCTCTGGGTTAAAATGCCTTGTTGATGTCAGATGTCAGAAGAGAATGGCGAGACCGGTTCGAGCTGATGAAAAAGGCAACAGTACCTCACATAACAACTTGTTACAAACAAGGTTAAAAGATCTCTGAATGCACAACACGCCGAACCTTGAAGCAGATAGACTACAGCAGCAGAAGACCACACCGGGTGCCACTCCAGTCGGCTAAGGACTCAAAATGTATGGGCTCACCAAATTGCGCAACAGAAGATTAGAAAACCACCGCCTGGTCTGATGAGTCTGCTGTGGCATTCGGACGGTAGGGTCAGATTTGGGTGTAAACAACATGAAAGCATAAATACATACAGCTGAGGAGTTTTCTAAACTATCCCAGTAAGGTGTAAAACCATGACCCTGGCAACACCATCATTGACTATCCTGTCTGTTTTTCTTTCTCCACTGAAAATATTCAACAAAAGAACATGGGGCAGTGTGAAACCTGAACCAATGAGCCTCCATTAGCTCTTATTGGCATTCCCATTTTTATCACTGGGTGAAGTAATAACTTTATACTGCTAATTGTGTAAGTATGTTTCTGTAAAAGTGTGAAACATCTAGTGTCAAATAGCATCATTATTCATTTTAAATATTTGGTTAATATAAAGTTGTGAATGATGATGAATTAATGGAATCTGATATTTGTTTAATGGCTGCCCCGTGGACTGACCCTATGGATAAGCCATATGACACAGTATGCCATAGACCCAATACCACATTTTAATAGTTTTAATCAAAGTTTTAAACATTGATCACCAACTATAGACCAATAAACTGGTAGCAGGTTCATGAGTACCCAATGTTAATTTATATCCATGTCCAGCCCATCCTGTCTGATCCCACAGAAAAGCCAATGCTACAAAAGTAGAAAAAAGTAAATACTGTACAAAATAAAAAGGCACCAGAACACACAGTGCACCACAGCCTGCTGTGCAGAGGGCCCAGCAAGCAAAGAGCCCAAGGACACCAGCCCAGCCTCCAAACCCTACAAATCCCAATACAATCAAGCATCCAATCATAGCATATATAAATACACATATTTTTTTATAACATAAAAATGACACTCCACTGAAATGATTTGGTGCAGGTATGTGACACCAGCCAATACACAACAAAAATGAACAGTAGAAGGAGAAGGGCTTTCATAACGTGCATTGGTAAAATGATATAGCTTTCAATTTAGAAAATACTTATGATTTACGTCAACAGCCCAAAACTTATCCCAAATTAGCTCAGGAAATAAAAATGGATAAGAAATGAACCAGTCAGTTCCTCATATGAAATCTTATTGCACTTGTCTGTGTGCTGCCTCAAGCTAAAGCTAAATGCAAAGTTTCTGCATTTTTTTCCCATAGCTATTAAAAATGTAGTATAACTTTATTTCAGTGTAATATAGAAAGTGCCTGAGACTATGATAATAAATGCAATCACTGTCATATTCTATGCTTCTGCGTGCTTCAGGGTACATAATGTCCCAAATCAGGACAGTCTGACGACTCTCTTACGGATTCCACGGTACTGTACAGTCTGCGGTACCGGTTCGGCGTACTGGCCGGCAACTCAATCAGTCCCACAAACAGCTTAACCACAAACAATGTGCATGTGGTACCATGCTTGAGCATCCACAGTTGAAATGGTGATGCATGTACTCAGCATGAATATCTGATTAAGCTACAGATGGGTAGTAAGCCAACAGCGCATCCACTCCCTGTATACCTCAAAGCAATCAAGCGCACCGCAAGCCAAGCTTCATTCTACTCCCACATCAATTCACCTCTCTTTTACTTTAATCACTGCCTCTAACCTCTAGTGTGTAAATAAATACACCCTCCAGGGTTTAACTATTCCTTTAGGTTTTCATATACTTACAGTATAACTCTAAGATGTTGTAAGTGTAGAATCTGGCCATGAAAAGGAGACAGCAGTAGCTAAATGAGAGCTTAATTTGGGGATGTGTGTTTGAGAATGCATCTGATGGCACAGCACCTGTTAGGGTCCTCAGTGCAAACATAGTGAGTGACTAAGAGCTGCTGGCCTGCCTCAAACTGCTAATAGAGGATTGGCTGAAGTCTAGTGAGAGGAGGCTCAAGAATCAGTGTTAGCATCTCGCCGAAATGCCTCGAAACCTACAGTTTCTAGTGGAATGTCGAATGCAACAATTGATAATAGCTTGTCTTTTAGAGCACTTCATAAGTCCAAAACAGCTTCAAGGTTTCTTTAGACTTTACAGATTAATATTAAATTACAGAAATTGACACTATTACTTACAACAAAAGTGCCTGAAGGTACAATTTAAAAATTGGTTGTTTATAATAAACTCAGCAGAGCCCTCATTTCCTCTCTCATCTGTTCCAACCACTCAGCATTCAGTATCAGCAGTATACCAATCACCGGCCTGATCAACTGTATTAGACTGTACTGTATATGGTTATCACTGGTTCATGCCTAAGATATGTTTTTTTGTTGTTGTTTTTCATGCTTGAATCGTCACCGTGTTTCTTGACAGTCCAAAAAAAATGTAGATATATATGTATATATATATATATATATATATATATATAGTACTGTGTGTGTGTGTGTACGCGTGTGTGAAGTCGAGAGATTTGCTCCTTCTCTGTATCAGCCTGTCGTTATGTGTGTGCGCACGCGTAATTTAACACCGTGCCCCTTCACATACACTCTCTCTCGCCTTTATGCCTGCAGGCGCTGGAGAGTGTGTGTGAAGGGACACGGTGAGTCTTTTGCTTTATACACGCACACACATGAGTTATAATAAACAGTACACGCATACAAAGACAAAATAAAATGTATTTTACGCACAGACACGTGTTATAGTAAACAGTACACGTGTGCAGGGATGTTGATTATAACAGTGAGAGACGAGCACTAAGACCCAGCAAGGGAGACAATTATCCACAATTCCGCAGCGCAAGAGAGAGAAAATTGTTGGCTCAGTTGTGATCACGTGACGCTCAACGTCAAAACAAGAAGTGTATGCGTGATACATGATGCTCGGTACTCGTAAACCAAGACTTGCTCGTTTTCCAAGTCAAAATTTATTAAAAATCTTTCTCGTCTTGTGGAAGACTCACAAACTGCATTACTCGCAATGTGTATATTCCTCTGAAACTGGTCAGGTACTTGGACCAGGCTAAAATGAGAGTCAAAATGGGAATCTCTCAGAAATCCTGGAGAACTAGTCCTCAATACTAAATTAATAATAGAAAGCAGGGATGCTACATCATAATCTTGTGGATGGATAACCCCCAAAGGCGACCCACGTAACTCATTCTCGAGTTATTCAATGTCACATCCTGTTTGCTAAACACACAATTAAAGGTAGAACTGTGATGCCATACATATAAGCATTGGTGGCTCAGTGGTGGGTTTCTTGCCCGCCATGTGGAATGCTCCCACCCAATGTCCAAACAGAACTGGATGCAGTGCCTGTCTCCTGTTTAACCAAGCCTGGATAAAAATTGGAGGTCTGTGTCAGGAAGGGCATCTGGCGAAAATCTGTGCCTACGTTTTGTGCGGATCAGATGGTCTGCTGTGGCGACCTCTTGACGGGAGCAGCCGAAAGACTTGCAACCGTGATGCTATATACAGTATTTGTGTGAATGGTTCAAAGTGGATTTAACTTTTTTCATTTTTGCTATGTCGTTTATATATAATATATCAATAAAAGGCCATGTGGATTTTTTTTTAATAAGAGTAATTATCAGTATCATGTATACATATTACAAAACACACTTTCCTTAGGCCTTTTTGTCAATCTATAATCATTAACATCAAAAGGAGAATGTTTAGCCTCAAAGCCAATGGTGTGCTCAGTCAGACCTGCATGTGATTTCGGCAAAGCAGTTTGATATGCTCACGGATATTCTGGCTTGCCAGGAGAGTCGGTCTCTCATAAAAGCGCTTCAGAATACAGTCACCATGTGTCAGCTCATCATGTCAGATGCAGATTTGGCAAACTGATCAAAATGATGCAGAAGTTCCCACTTCATCCAATCTGGCTAATCCAAGTTATTAACAGAGCCGGGAGATTAGACATCCATCTGACAAATGCCCTCTTACATGATCATAGAGTGTAACAGAGTTAAAATTGTGATGTGAAGTTAAACATTAAGGAACATAGTAGCCATGTGTCATATCAGTCGTGGCACACTGACAGCCTTCGACTGATTTGTCAGCTCCAAGAATGAAGGTGCAAGAAATATTCTGATTAAAGTGATATTGTTTTAAAATAGAATGCATAAATAGTTTTACATTTAAAAGGGTAATAAATGCCAAATTCCTTCGTCAGTCTTTATGTTTTGTTTTTTTTTTTGTCATGTGAAGCTTGCTAATATATGCAGTCAGGCTCATTTGGATGCGAAACACGTTAAGAGAATGATTAAAAGCTTTGGGCTGGATAAGGGAAAGGGCTCAGTGCAACAAATGTGTTATATTCAGCTGTTAAAATCAGCTGTCACGTCCTTCTGGTTTGAATCACTTTACTTGTGCAAAGGCCAAGACTAATTGGCTGCAGTTCTTGGATGATATAAGCAACATCTTGCGCGATTGGCCAAGCAGCAAGTCATTTGTGAAAAGGCCACAACTGAATAACTGACACCATGCCTTGTTTATACCAATGAAGGCAGGAGAAGAAGGGCAGCAAAGTGAGCAGATGCCTTAATGAATCATGTGACTCATCCAAAATGATATGCTTCCAGCTCTCGCCATCTCATCCACCACAAACCCAAACATGAATGGATTTTGTTGGAATGGTGTTCAGGCAATGAGCGTGCCTTTTGCCTCTTGCTTCTTATGCATTCTGCCTTCACGTTCCCATGACAACAGCACAGTAAGGCTGCAAGGTCACTTTGCTGGACATTGGTGACACATCATGATTCTTAAAAGAGCGAGCGAGTGAGAGAGCGAGAGAGAGAAAGATATTGATATATTGGTGAGATAGAAATTGATGGACCTTTGAGAGAGTATGTCTAGGGAGATGTTACAACCCTGTGTGTGTAAGTGCATGTACAATACACCTGCCTGCTAGTATGACCTTCTTAAGGTGTTCTTTACAAACTTGTCTTTTTCCGTACTGTAAAAGGGAATAAAGTGTAACATCAGCTACATATACAGTATTTATCAGCCATAGCATTAAAAACATTAACATTATAATTACCGCTTGTGCCACTGAGGCAGCTCTGGCCCCTTAGGAACTCTGCATTGCCTCTAGGGGTGTGCTGTGGTGTCTGGCACCAGGTGGTTGGCAGCGGATCCTTTGGGTGCTGTGGGTTGCAGCATGGGGACCACCGTGGTGGTGATTGGACTTGTTTGTCCTTAGGTGTCCATGGGCGATCAATTGGATTAGGATCTGGGGAATTTGGAGGCCGGATTGGCCAACGTGAGTTCTTTGCCTGCTGAGCCCTGTGCATGCTGTTCTGGTACCTTTTTATCATGGACAGCAGTGACTTTTTCCAGTGATTTGTGCCACCTTAGCTTTTCTGTGGGATTGGACCAGACAGCCTGGCCTTTAGTCTCCAAAGGCATAAAATGAGCCTTGGGGGCCCATAATCCTTTCACCGGTTTACTGGAATGTAATTTATAATCAGTGGTAATGTGTTAACATCAAGTGGTTTTAATTTTAATGGCTGATCAGTGTACAGACAGCTAAGCATTAATGTGCTTTCTATAGTACCAGTGCTCCTGTTAAGAAAATAATGATTTGTTGTAATTCATTCTTACTGCACATAGACTTAAAAAACAAACACTGATATCATCAAAAAAAAAGTGCAAGGAGAGAAAGGCGAAGCGTGATTCTGGGATTGGTTTCGGCTTTAACACAAGTGTAATTGTACACATTCAACATGACACAGTAGCCTCCTGAACAACAAGCCCATTTGGACCAAACACAAAGAGAGCGAGAGAGACAGAGAGAAAAACAAAAAGAGAAAAGTAGGCATATTGCATACTGAGGTAAAAAAAAAAAAAAAAAAAGGGGGAACGACAACAGAGAAATTAAGCAATGATCCTACAGTAAATAGAGAAATAGATTAAATAATGCAGAAATAACCCATGACAGGAGCTGGGAAGGGAACCAGGTGGCTCACACATGCCCAGGGCCGGGTGGTCTGGTAATAAGCTCATGGGACAAAGAAAGTCCATGTGCTTAAAATAGGAGCATATTGGATGCGGTGCTGTTTTTTTTTTTCTTCTGCACACTACATTTTACTATATTAATCCTCAATAATAGCCTGATTTTATACTAGGTTAAATGAATTCATATTAGATTTTGGTGAAATATAACTCACTGAATTATATTCATTCGAAAATCTAAATCTAAACCAAAAAGTAATAGCTCTTAGAAATAAAATTAAAGACTCTGTCCTGCGCACACACTTTATTCTAACGTTTAAAGGCAAAGAAAGAAATCTTATACCAGCTGAGCTGTGACATATGATACTGTATGTTAGATAAAATGACTGATATCATGGCCCAAGCTCGGTTGACACTTATATTAAATGTTGGGTAAAAGAACAAGTCTAAATGTAAGGTATGTCATTTGCACCCCAGCCTGAGATATTATCTCTGACACATTCGAAATTAACTGTAAGACAGGAATCTGTTTAAGCAACCGCTGTGTCTTTCCATATCTTCACAGCTCCATTTACACCTTGAATTAACACGGTGCCCTTAGAGTATAATGTTGTTATTAAATGATCATTATTAGACCGCCGGAGCAAAGAACTCCATGAAAAATAAGAAAAGGATCTTATCTTGATCTTGTGACTTAAAAGAAAAGCCCTCTCGGAGGAGAATTAAGTACAGACTGTTCAACAAAAGCATCTGGTGATCCCACTCCTGCCATGTTGACAGCTGGCTGACTTTGCACACTTTACCTAGCTAAATAGAGTGATTTTAGTCTCTAAATTGCTGATTCCCCATGGATGTTGATGGAGCATGAAACAAGCTGCACAAACCCCCTTAGGCTTTTTCAGAGTGCACACTTACCACTCACTATTGCCTTTTAACCCTTTGCTAAGGATGTAAATGAAAACCACACTGGTATTAAAACCACTTTTCCGCGCTTCACAATTGCATCATGAAATTTGATTGCAGTTGCAGTTGCATTTATAACACTTAAAACACATGAAAGACCACTTAACTACAGGTAGCATAATTTATTGCCTTAGATATCATTAACAAATCCAAACGTAATGTTAACAGGTTGACAAAAATACATAAATAACTCAACCTGTTATTCAAATTCAAATTTGAATTTGAATTTGAATAACAGGTTGACAAAAATACATAAATAACTCAACCTGTTATTCAAATTCAAATTTGAATTTGAATTTGAATAACAGGTTGACAAAAATACATAAATAACTCAACCTGTTATTCAAATTCAAATTTGAATTTGAATTTGAATAACAGGTTGACAAAAATACATAAATAACTCAAATATGGAATCACTCAGTCACTCACTCCTTCTTTTATCCTGTTCAGGGTCACAGAAGGCCTGGAGGACAGGGTACACCCTAGATAGGGTGCCAATCCATTATAGGGCACCAAGCATGTATAGACCCACTCAGACACTACAGGCAGTTTGGAAATTTACGCCAATATGGAGTCAAAGTAATCAAAAAAATATGTTAAGATAAACTAGCGAAAAGTTTCACCTTCCATGCTTCTATAGTACTTTTTTATACCCTAGGCTGGACAGACACTGTACGATTTCTACTGATCATGTACAAAGTGTTAACTCACACTACACGTCTTGATTGGCCTTCCCAGAATCCCCAAATGGGTTTATTTATTAATATTTCCAAATCATAGGTCTGGACCTGAAAATGAAAATGATTGAGAAGATGGAGGACTATGGTTTGTTTTGCAGCAACGATTAGCGTTATGTATTGTACATGGATGCACTGGTGACTTCAGGCAAAATTGTGGAAACCTCGATCATGGGTCACTTGGCAAGACAGACAACCAAAGTTTTTGATGTGCCAGAAATCCATCTGATCATCTTTCGTTGATCATTCAGATGATTAATCAGGCACCAGGACCCTGTCACGCTGCGTGGAAAACATCCAATAAAGCCTGAAATCTGGGCCAATTTTTAAATTTGTCAGGGGTGACTGATTCGGGTCTAACATCGTGCTCAATCTGTACAGTATCGTCCGGCCTTGCTGACATGTGGTCTCAGCGAAATTAAGAATTGTTCACATTGATCACTGTGTTTTACTATTTTGAGCATTGGTGTTGATTATTTGGTTAATTATTTTTCTTATTGATTCTTCCTGTGTTTAAATTATTAAGTACATTAAGTCCCCTACATACTGTACAGTACGAATGAGTTCTCTAGTCTTCATGAGAATCAAACGATTCATGTTAAAAGAACGAGCAATATCTGCCATCCCTTTACCTCGCTTCATTCTCTCAATTATTTTCACTTTTCTCTCTATGGTTATGGCTTACCGTTGCTTTTACACCTGCTTCTGGACATCCTTGGCTTGTACCGGTTTGCCCCCCGGTTTGTCTCGCTCCACGAAAGTGACAATGTACACCGGAACATGGGTAGCACATGTTAATGCATTATATAATTTCAACTGAGGGAACCTTAACAGATTTTACATAATGTTGGATATTCTTTATAGTACATTATATGGCCATGAGTAGGTGGACACCTGGTAATCACACCCATATGTGACTCTTCTTGAAACTGTTGCCACAAAGTCAGAAGCACACAATAGTATAGGATGTCCGTGTATGCTGTAGCCAGTGTCACTGCTGGACAACTCGTCTGCTTGGGGCCCGAGGCCAATAGGGGGCCTTCAATGGCGGACAAACTTATTTATTGTATATAAGCTAAAGTGATAAACCTGCAGATTTTTGCCTAGTGCCCCAACAGACTCTAGAATTGCCTCTGGCTGTGCACTTACAATTTCCCTTCACTAGAACTAAAGGGTCAGGTCCAAACCTGTTCCAGCATGACAGAGATCGTCCATGAGGACATGGTTTTCCAATGCCCTGACTTCAACCCCACTGAACACCTTTTATAACAGAAAAGTGAGACAAAACCTGAACTAGGATGTTCAAAAATAAATGTGTGATTCAAGCATTCAAAAGCTTTTTTGCAATGTGGTATATTTGTGCATAACTTTTAGTCAGTTTAGTAATACACCGATCAGCCAAACATTACAATGCAAAAAACATACAGGTAGTGCTTAATATTATGTAGATTCCTGGGTTTGGCCCCTTAGGGCATGACTCCACAAGAACTCTCGGAGTCTACTTTGGTGTCTGGCACCAGGACTTTAGCAGTGGGTCCTTTGGGCGCTGTGGACTGTGGAGTGGGACCTCCATGGATTGGACTGGTGTTTGTCTGGTGCATCCCATGGGTGCTTAACTGCACTGACATCCGGAGAGTTCCATTCAGATTGAGAGATCCATTGAGATTCTTAGAGCTCTTTAACTGCCAGGCCCCATTGCTTGGTGAGCTGTGCTTGTTCTTATACAATTGTATCATGGCCAGCATTAACTTTTTTTCAGAGATTTGTGCTACATTGGTTTTTCTGTGGGATCAGACCAGGCAGGCTGTCCATGCAGGTAGAGCCTTGGGTGCCTGTCACCAATTTACAATTTATATAATTGATAATAAATGGTGGTAATGTGGTGTTGATGTTACAGCTGATCGCAAAATAGTCCTTACATATCCATTTCGTTTACATGATTACATTTTTTTTGTCCAATCACTGGCACTTTATATGTATAGATTGGGTCAAACGTGTTTTTTACATAAATATTACATTCATAAAACCTTCCAAACATCTAATTCCATAGGTGATCACATCATTTCTATTGACAGCAAATTATTTGAAGACCAAGGAACTCCAGCTGTGTAGCAATTAGATGAGTCTGTAATTTGAGGCTTGTTGTCTGGAACTCTACCTCCTCAATGAATGAGGGAGCTGATGAATAACAGGGATCAAGTGATGATTAGACGGATGGCAACAACAGTGCAGGGACTGATGGAGAACTAAACACGAATCCCTGAACAAATAAATGACTAGACATGCAAGCTCATGTCTTGACAGTATTCATTTTGTTTATTTAAAGCATCTTGTATGGTCAGATCATATACCTGTGGCAACGTTGACGTGAGTGCTATTGAAGTATGCTTGCGTTAAGGAAAGAGCACAAGACAAGAGAGAATAGTCCAGTATCATCGTGAGAGCTAGAAGACACTAAAGTGCAGATAGTTTCATTCAAAGAATAAGGTGCTAAAGATGCTAAATGCTGAGGAACCTCGTATGAGAGATGTTTTGAGACTGGTTTTCACCAGTAAAGAGGAAATGATTGTCCACAGCAAAGGAAACAGCCAATTAGCTCTGGGCAATAACGGGTCACTAGTCATTCATTATTTTCTAAAAAAAAACATTAGCAAGGAGGTATTTTTACACGGCTATAAGACCTTGCTTAATTGGCTATCTGAACATTTCTCAGTGACATTTTCCACTTGGTGCTGTTTTTAGACTTTTTAAAATGGTAAGCTAAAGCCTCTAATTATCAATCAAGTTTAGGTTATTTCAGAATCACTCATTTTCTCAACAAAAAAAAAAAAGTCACCAACATTAAACAACAGGTTTGTTTCCTGGAGTGTGTAAAGTGCTTATTGTTGATGAAGTGTGAGCATTACACAAAATATACACAAGGAGTCACTACTCTACACATCTACCAGCATGCAGGATGTACAGTAGCACAACAATCACCATCTACCCCCAAAAGCTGGCCATTACCCACGCCCAGATGTTGTGTACTGTATGTACTGTACTGTACAGATTGGTCGCTGGGGTGGAATTTCATGTCGCATGGTGTACTGTACTGTATGTCTACGTGATTAATAAGCAACGATGACAGATGTATCACGGCATGATGGGAACTACAGAAGCAGCATTGGAACCTCCTGTAGCTCTACCAGGAGTTGAATGAACAACGGTGACAAGGATGAAAATGGCGGGTTTGTGGAAGCAGTGAGCACATGATACGGTGAGGAACATACTGTATGAACAGCAATTTACTGACAGACATCAAAGTAACAACAGAAAACAATAGCTTTTTTTTTTTTTTGGTTAATTAACAAAAAAACATTTTATAATGAGCAAAACACAGACTGCCTTAAGCTTTAAGCTTGAAGTGGTTTTTTTTTTTTTTCCAATAAAATTTTATTCATTTCACTTTTAATACTACTTCTGTTTGTAAAATAAATCATGTCTCCTCTGGCATGACTTTAACATGGACATTGATGTTTGATCGCTCTTTCTTTCTTGCTCTTTAATTATTTTTTTATATTGTACATGCCAGACAGCCAATGTTGTCGTAAATATCCTATTTTTAGTGAATCACAGCTGCATGGGGTGTGTTTGAAGAAAAAAAAAGCAAGTTTAGGGACAGACAAATTCACACCATTGAGCGGATACTCTCAGAATAATTGAAGTAATAACACGAGACAGAATGCTGCTGTGCTTCAATGAGACATCACAGCCGTGCTGATATTGAGAACAACAGCACAGCTTTGAGTGTGATATTGCTTTTATGCAACACTTCCACAAACATCAATTTTTAAAAATCTTTTCATTCTTTTATCCAGTTATTTTGCTCTGCCAACACATACTGTATCCTACCGCAACTAGCAGACCTACGTAACTGTTTAAGACGAGGCGAGGGAAGGGGCTTATTCCACATACACAAACACATATACACAAATACGCAGCGCCTGGGCACACAAATGGAAACACTTATCTATCGAGATTTATTTTTAAAATGTTAAGCGCAGGTTAATTTTTTTTTTAATTTTACTTTATATATTGTATTAATTACTTTTATGAATTTATTGTTTTGGGCGAGAATGTATAATTTAATGAATAATTAATAATTTGAGTTTTCATTATTTCTTATGGGAAAATTCGATTTGGTTTACGAGTGTTTTGGAATACGAGCCTGCTTCCGGAACGAATTATGCTTGTAATCCAAGGATTCACCGTAGTGCCCTCGATCAGAGGCTAGAGAGGGATTTGGGATTAAACATTATGTTAGGAGCTACTTAGTTTTGCAGCTCGCCTTAGACAAAAGTAAAACAAAATAGAAATTCAAAGAGGAAAATTCAAAGGAATTTTCAGAGGTTCAAAGAAAATTCAAAAACGACTTTGAAGCACATGTTGTGTACGATGACATGACGTCATCAGATCTGTTTTCTTGCTGAACGTGCTTTCCACACTGTTTACAATGTGGGTTTTGGCAGACGGCTCTCCTCAGTAGGTACTACACACCATACTGACCTGCTCTCACCCATGCTGCTGAGTTACAGCTACAGTTAGTGTAATTAATGACTGTTAGAACACCTGTGCACATATAGTTAACCATCTCAGCGCTGTTGCCGACTGGTGGAACGCCCGTCTTCGTCAGACTACTCAGTTGGAACTAACTGTTGGGTAATGTCCCATACTGAACATGAGTCTCAGAAAAAATAGAGTGGTATTGAACTTTATCCCTTTCTCTACATGGAAATGTGTATGTAGTGTATGTAAATGAAGTCATTACTCTTTATATTTTCTTCCCAGTTTGGTCACCCACTCACCAGACATCTCTTGTCATCATACGGCAGCTACTAACTGGATAGGTGGCAGGCTTCCCAAGAGACACGTGAAGCCAGCCAACTACACCTCTTCAAATTGCTGCTCATCTGCCTTCCTCCATATACTGTACACGAGCTCATAGAAGCCGGTGATTGGCAAGTGTTGCTGTAACTGAAGCCCACTTTTGCTCTTTTGGTTCTCTGCTATTCTAGGACTAAATGATTTTAAAGACTTGCTACAGAGAAGGTGAAGTTGCCATCACATCATTTTAGGTAATGCTGTGTTTACGCCCCATGTGGTAAGGATCCTACTGCTTTTATATTGGTGAATTAGATGCCGTGTTTAGATTTTCTGCTGAAATTTGGAAAATCAAGATCTACAACAGTAGGTCACACAATCATTCAGAGGGGGAAAAAAAACAAGAGAATATGTGTTGTTCACCTATTACCCAAGGTACAGTATATAGCAGGCTCTAGGATTAGAAAATCATTTTCTATTAATAATGCAACTGATTAAAGAAATGCTTTTTTTTTTTAATTAAATTATTATTTGTGCCAAAATAGAGCAGTGCCAGTTTACCTTGGTTGTAACAAGTGAGAGAAGTGGAGCGTCTCATACTGTATACCACTACTGTATGTAGTACACAAAGTCCATTGTGTAGTGTTTAATGCATCTAGAACAAAGAATAACAAAAGGTGCCATTATTTAATTCCTGTCACACTTACCGTATATAAGGCTACCTCTCAAATGTGGAAGTGAGCATAACAGTTTAATCATCTGAAGCTGACAATCGGAGCTGCCTACGGTGTTTAGTGTCACCTTACGTAACTCATGCAGCAGTATGCTTATTCAACCACACCCCACTTTGAACAGCAGCGATTAATTTCCACTGCGGAACACAGGACCAAGACAACATCTCTCTCTCTCTCTCTCGCTCTACTCCTCTGTGGCTTTCTCGCTATGCCTAATTCGATAACGGTGAACCTCTGCAGCATTTAGGCCTTGATTTAGAGGCTGCGTCTCTGCCGACCACTGTGTTCAAACCACTGCTTATTGTGACCGACTCCTCGGGGGGTGCTGGTCCGTCAATACAGCTTTGGCTTTGTTGCATGTTTTAGCTTGCACTTTTTTTCTTTTTTTCCCCCCTTTTAGATTCATTATTTGGACAAACTGCACACCGTCAACATTTAGGATCCACAACAAACATCGAAAGTGCTTTGCTTAATTACTATTGATGTTTCTTTTTGCCTCTTTTTACAAATTTGCTAAACCTACATCTGTAGGAAGGGTGAAAATGAGGAACCAATTAGTTCTCCGAAACACGATGCATGTGCTCAGTAGATGTAATGAGAAAATGTCTATTGAACATGTTTACATATAAATTGTTTAATTGATTTTTCTATTAGTAAGGATTTATGCTTATCGTCAAGGATTAAACAATGAATACTGTCAGTCTCATCGCACAACCTAAAGCTTATGCCAAAATGTTGTAGTTTGGATGATGGCCAAGAGATAAGATCCAGAGCCAATCTCATAGACTATCATGACCTTTGTCTAAAGGCAGTTTTACACTGGAGTAGTCGGATAAGCAGGAAATGACTTTAGCCAATGGACAGGCAAATAAAAATTGTTTTCAATTAAATTGCTTTCAGAGAAAAACGAGAATGTGTGCTCGGCTCCAATTAATGACGGCAGGCAGGTACACTGAGGATTCATGCTAACAGGCAAGAAAAAGGCTAACAACCACTTCAAGACAGACAGAACTAGGGCAGTTGTGTTGCCTGGTACCACCATATACCAGAAAAGACCAGTGAGCATTGGTGAGGAGGTGGGTACCAGCTCTTACCTGGGTACACAGGCCTGAGAGTCGGGCTCAGGAGCGTCCGGAGCGTCTGGTGCAGGACAGCAAAACTGGTGCAGCACCGTCTGGCTCCTACAAGAAGTGAGTAATAAAGGGGAGGTAAGAACTCAATCTATGGTGTATTAAAAACAAATTACAGCTATCGTGTAGGTGCGCATAAGGTTGTGTTTTATATTAGTAATAACTAATATTTCATCGCTATTAAAAAAAAATGTATGAGGACAAACACAGCAGATGGGCAATTTCTGGAGAGAGAGAGAGAGAGAGAGACAGAGACAGAGAGAGAGAGAGAGAGAGAGAGAGAGTGGGAGGGATGGAGTAAGGGAGGGTAGTCGATCCCCATCCCTTTGCCATTTCAATGAAATAGGGGACAGCTACTTCAGAGCCAACAATAAACAGCATGTCAAAACACATTTGTTTTCTCTTTGAGCTCAGGCTATTGCATGCAGTGCATGTCTTGAGATTCAACTCTTCAAATCATTCAAAAGATTTTCAGAAAAATAACAATACATGCCAATGCTGGGTAAGGCTAAAATGTGGATCAGGAGGATTATGAGGCCTGGATTGGGAAACCTCTTTTCTAAAGCAAATCGCTTACAATCCAGGCAAATATGTGACGAATACACAGGAAATAATGGTGACTCCAAGTTCTACTGTATATAAGTAAGCCATAGTGTCACGAAGCGAACATCGAAGAGCACGTAGGGAAGTAAGAATAAGAAATAAATCTACTTTTATACCTGGTCATTACTTTTGTATTGCATGGTCGGGAACTGAAAATGTACCGTGGATGCATCTAATCACTGAGAGCCAGATTTCTACTAAGAAGACATTAATCTCACTTACTCACTCAAGTCCAGGAGAATTAGAGCACAAGGCGGGGTACACCCTGGACGGGGTGTCAATCCATCACACATACGCACACACTCACACGCTCATTTACACTATACAGGCAATTTGGGAACTCCAGTTAGACTTAATCCCAAAGTCTTTTGCCTGTGGGAGAGATCCGAAGTACCCGGAGGAAACCCACCAAGCACGGGGAGAATATGCAACCTCTAAGCACATACTGTAGCCTTGAGACAGAAATCGAAACCCCGACTCTGGAGGTGCAAGGTAAGAGTGCTGAGCACTAAAGCCACCGTGGCACCCTTAGACATACATCAATTCAAGCTACATTAAAAACCTATCCCGGGCCCCTGAGTGGCACAGTGGTAAAGTGCTCCTCGTATCATCCAGGGGTCACTGGGTCAATTCTCAGGTGATGCTGTAGAGAGAGCTTATTGGCCGGAGGAGACATGTGATAGTCTTCATCCCTCTCTGACTGCTACAGTAATAGTAGGCTTAATGTGGCTACTACAAAAATACCCCCGAAACTAATAACTACCAAACTGACTCCCATGTTGAGAGTCATTGCACACATTAAGAAGCATAAAACCTGGACCCTTAACCTAGAGCAAAACCTAAAATGGCTTAATAAGTTAACTCTGACCATATTTCCTACATGTGGTTGGAATTATGTTTAGAGGAAGCTAAAATACTGTATGCGTTCAAAACACAAGGTCCATTGCCGATGATTATTTAATGGCTGTGATGGAGCTATAACGCTGTAGCATGGTCAATCATCTTGTGCAAATCATTTTGTTCAATGATTGCTTTGCATAATTATACAAATGCGAGGCAGTTTTACAGGATTAGTTACAGTCTGTGGTGCAACACTCTTTCCTGATGAGAGCGCCATATTCCAGGAAGATAATGGCGCTATGAATACTGTTAAAATTAATCATGAGTTATTGGTTAATGTAATGATGAGGACAAGCACTTTTCATGGATTCCCAATCACCAAATGTAAACATACTAATATGTATCATTAAACTATATCTTTAATAGTTTTAGTCTCTTTTGTTGACCATCTGAACATTAGCACTGTGGCCTGACACTTCCAGGGTCGAGGGTTCGAGTCCCGTCTCGGACCAGTGTGTAAGGAGCATGTTCTCGTTGGGTTTCCTTCCATAGTCCAAAGACATGGAGATTAGGCTAATAAAAATTCCCCAAATTGACCGTAGTGTGTGTGTGTGTGTGTGTGTGTGTGTGTGTGTGTGTGTGTGTGTGTGTGTGTGTGTGTGTGTGTGTGTGTGTGTGTCCTGCGATGGACTGCTACCCTGTGCCTGTGGCACCATGACACCCCTTGGTGTACCCTTGGGCCTTGGCCTCCAGGCCCCCCATGACCATGTACAGAATAAGACCAAGTCAATGTACAACAACAAGCCTAAGTAACACTTAGGACAATTCCTAGGGGGAAAAACGGTGCCCTCCTGTAAGGTTAAATAACTTCACAGCTACAGTAGAAGACGACAGATGAAATAATGAAATGAAAATAAAAACGGCGATCCAGGGACAGGTTCAGTGAAAGTTAGCTTATCCACATTCACACAGCTGTGGCTGATTCTCCAGTGACCGTACATAATACCAATATGGAAACAGCAATGCCTAATTAATCATTATTGTAAATGGCTTTTCTAATTATGTTTTCCTTAATGGCCGTGACCCGAGACAGCTTTTAATAGGCTGTGCACACAACCTCCAAAGGGAGTGCATTACTAGATCAACACAGGACTCTCTGGTGACTCGGATAATGTGTGTGTGCGTGTGTGTGTGTGTTTTCATAGTGGTGTAAAATAAACTAGGAAATGTAACACAGTTATTGATCACTGAACTGAAGAAAAGCTCTACTCACACTGATTAACCCAGCATTAAACTTAAATGACCTTGAAAACACACAAGAAGCAAATTAACATTTACATTTACATTTTTGCAAGCAGTAGCAATTTAAAGGTATGCATTTGGAAAATGAGCAAAAAGATCTGCCCAGGCATTCACCATGTGCAAATGACTGACTATTGTGCAATAATGAGTGGCATTTGGCAAGAGGGTATACAAAGGTGCAGGTGAACAAGTCTAACAGGACTGTCAGGAGGGAACTGATCCATTAGATACTTAGTATCCATGTCATTATGTTAATTACATAGAATACTGTGGCGGTGCTCAGTGATGGAAATCATCTTAATTATGGAGTCATAATTAAGTTGAAAATTTTCAAATAAGATAAAGATCAAATAAAAATTAATAAGAAAAAGAACTGCAGAAAGAAACCAGAGTTCCCGGGAAAAAAAAACACATCCAGAACAGGGAGGACATGCAAACTCCATGCACAGGAGGGAACCGAACCCTCAACCCTGGTGGTGCATGGCCACAGTGCTATCCACTATGCCACCGCGCCACCAAAATTTAGATATAAACCAGCAACACCTTTTATAAATTTTTAATAACTGCTTAAAGTGCTTTACAGTATAAACAGACAAACAAAGCATATATTAAACAGTAAAAAACACAGGTGATATTAGTGCAATACAGTATAATGATGTCAGGAAAACTAATTAAAAGATCTTCATTGATTGCACATTCCACCAGTGAGAACAGAGTGTGAAGGTTTAATTAGCAGAGTAATACCACAGTTTTGCTTAAAATATTGCAATGCACACAACATTATGGATGACATATCAGAGTTTAAAAGAGGACAAATTGTTGGTGCGTGTCTCGCTGGCGCATCTGTGACCAAAACAGCAAGTCTTTTTGGTGTATCAAAAGCCACAGTATCCAGGGGAATGTCAGCCCACCACCAAGAAGGACGAACCACATTCAACAGGAGTAATTGTGGACGCAAGAGGAAGCTGTCTGAAAGGGTTGTCCGGGTGCTAACCCAGATTGTATCCAAAAAACATTAAACCATAGCTGTCCAACTCACTGCAGAATTAAATGTGCAGCTCAACTCTCCTGTTTCCACCAAAACTGTTAGTCAGGAGCTCCACAGAGTCAACGTACATGGCAGAGCTGCTATAGCCAAACCTTTGGTCACAAGTGCCAATGCAAAGCATAGGTTTCAATGGTGCCAGCAGCGAAAATCTTGGGTTGTGGATAATGTGAAACATGTATTGTTCTCTGATGAGTTTACTTTTACTGTCTTTCCCACATCTGGGTGAGTTACTGTGTAGAGAAGCCCCAAAGAAGCGTACCACCCAGACTGTTGCATGCACAGAGTGAAGCATAGAGGTGGATCAGTGATGGTTTCGGCTGCAATATCATGGCATTCCCTAAGCCAAATACTAGATGGGTGCCTCACTGCCAAGCACTACCAAACCAGTCTGGAGGACCATGTGCACCCAGTGGTTCAAACATTGTATCCTGAAGGCGGTGCCGTGTATCAGGATGATAATGCACCAATACACACAGCAAGACTGGTGACAGAGTAGTTTGATAAAGATGTAAGTGAAGTTGAACATCTCCCTTGGCCTGCATAGTCACCAGATCTAAATATTATTGAGCCACTTTGGGGTGTTTTGGAGTCAGGAAACGTTTTCCTCCAGCAGCATCACCTGGCCACTATTCTACAAGAAGAATGGCTCAAAATCCCTCTGGCTGCTGTGCAGGACTTGTATCTGTCATTCCCAAGACGAATTGATGCTGTATTGGCCGCAAAAGGAGGCCCTACACCATACTAATGAATCATTGTGGTCTAAAACCAGCCATTTCAGTTTCGTTGTCCAACCCCTGTATATGAATTTTTGTGCGTTTTAGCTGGTGATAGTGATAGGTAGATGAGTAATGAATGTTTGCTCAGATTGGATTGGATTCTGCCTCACTATAGAGAAAGCCATACATATATTATAAATACATTGTTGACATTTTATTAATGCTAGAAGGTTTGTAAAGCCAACTGAAGTGCCAAAATCTTTACTTAAGTGATGCATTTTGCAGATTAATGATGAACATGAATTCCTTTTAAAATTTAACTGATACTTACTAGGTAAATATTTCCTATAGTGTTTTATTTATAAAGTATTCAACTTTCATTTTTCATACAAGCCCAAATCACATGTATACTATATTAGATTTGTATTTATTATATTTTTTATATCAACTGATTTAGTTTTTTTTATGCTGATATAAAACCACTGGTTAAAGCATTTGTACATGCACAGCTGCTTGCAATAGCAACTATTGTCTATTCCAGAGAGTTAAAATAAATGGCCACATGATGAAATCTCAAGTGTAATTAACATATCTTTTTTTCTGAAACAAATCGTGATCTGTGTTTAGAGTGGCATTTTTTCCCTGGCATCTTGCCCCTGAACAGTATCTGTTCTTTACTCCACATTGTGTCCTTAGTAATTGGTTTCTTTCTTTCTTTGGTATTTTCACAATGAATAAAGGGATTTCTCATTTGCTTTTAATTACCTACTTAAGGAAGAACAAAAGGTACCAGTTGTTTAACTCTGAAGAGGCCAGTTGTGAATATTGCACTAAATGACATGAAAATAGAGAAGAGGACAACATTTACCAATTAGTCATGGCATCGCCATGTGACAGCCAACAGATCAGTAGTCACATTACTGTCCTGGGGCGTACACATGAGCTTCAGTTAAAGAGCTATCCTACTTATTTATCTACACACCGTATGCACTTACAAGAAGGTGAAAGAAACTGCATGCTGTACAAAGCAAGAAGAGCGATCAGAGAGACATGGATAATCAGATTCAAAAATATTGGCAGGTTAAGGTCAAAACCAAAACAACTATCTACAGGCTTTTGTTAAAAGGAGGAAATAAGGAGACATAGGTTATTTTACAAGGTGTCATTATAAGTGTTGGTGACACGGTGCAAGCACTTTTACTCAAGTATCACTCAAGTATTCAAGTGAGTTTGCCCTCTCTGTGTGGCTTGCTTAAGCTGGTGAGAACACAGCAGGTGGAAACCCGGTGAATGCTACCGCAGTGTGATTGCAGTTTTAAAAAAACTGTGTTTTATATGTAGGCAGCATTTTTTATAGACGCAAGCTGCGGATGTGAACTGGACAGAAGAAACATTGTGCCAGCTCCATGTTATTGGTTCAGTTATGAACATTGTAAATTTTATTGTTCTCTATCAATGTAGGGTCCAACTTTTACCTGTATGACATTAACACCATTATGCCATACAGTCATACACATACAAATACAGTACAACACAGAATTAAGCACTGATAAAAATAAATAAATGAAGATCATTTATGATTTAACATTTAAGATGTTTTCGACTGTAACTTGCATTAGTGACTTCCTCTCATTAGCCACTTTATTAGGTACACTTTCATGTCCAAAGCCAAAATCCTCTTAAACTGCTTTATTTACCGAGACTATAAGTTCACGGTACTCAACCGGCCTCCACAGTCACCAGAACTCAATCCAATACAGCACTTTTGGGAGCAGGAGACTCATATCATGGACGTGCTTCCGACACATTTGCAGCCACTGTGACGCTATCATTTCAATATGGAATAAAATCCCTAAAGACATGTTCCACCATTTTACTGAACCTGTGCCATGCAGATATACATTAAGGCAGTTTGCAAAGGGATCCAATCCAGCATTAGCAAGGTGTACCTAATAAAGTGGCAAGTAAGTGCCACTGATGATCTGTATTTGTCATTCTCACTTTTTTTTCATAAGCGCTATTAACCCATGCTAAATAAATCTGAACCGCTTGAAGGCAACTTGACAATGTTTGTGTGAATTATCCGCAACATTCATTCCGAGTCTGAATAAGCCAGCTGATCTGATATTCAGCAGTTCTGCCATCCGTGACCTCATTAAACAGATAAACAGGACGTGAGGATCTTGTCAAAATGACACTCAGGGTGTAATTTATTAAATCTAATGTAGGCACTGACACTTATCGCCCAGACAATGACAAGAATCCATTCTATAATTGAAGGAATGTTTAAATATGCCCAAGTATGATCAAAATAATACATTTTAAAGTGATAACAGTTACATTTTACTGCTTACCATTAGTGACTGGTTTATGGCTATACATAATAAAGGTTGCATATGATTTGTTTAATTTTTTTTCTGGTACCCTGAAGAATTAACACATATTTTTTCAGTCCATCTATCTTTAACAGTCTAATTTCGTATTTGACTTTCCATGTCATCACATTGCACTATTCAGGTCGAGGGTTTAGTGACACATTTCCTTTTTTTTGTTATAATGGGTTTCACCTATTAGCTAGTCTCTGGTTTGACTGGCTAAGCACTTTAACAGGATCTGATCCGGAAGCTGTGCTGTTTCATGTTTAAACAGCAGCCAGTCATTTTAATACATTGAACTTCTTTTTAGTTCAGCTTTGTAAAGTTCAGATACTTTATAGTTTAAATGACTCATCAACTTCCTCATCATTGTTCATCTTTAAGCAGAATCACGTTGAATAACCCTCCAGACCCACATACGCGCACACACACACACACACAGACTGAACGTTTTCCCTTGAATTATTACTAGCACAAGTGACCATGACCTCCAGGAAAAGGCTAGAGGGAACTGCATAGGGATGTCACATACGCTGTGCATCCACTTATGCTGATGTAAAAGTAATAAGAATACATTAAAAGCATTAACATACATTAAGAATAGATTATATGGTGAAAATTGCAGTAAATTGAGATGTCCCCACAGGCATCTGAACTCAGAAATTCAATTTTATCTTTGCACACAAGCATACAGAAACACACACACATGCGCACACACACACACACACACACACACACACACACACACACACACACACATTACATTCATTCTGTATCAATAAACCAAGCCTCGTTGAAAGGTTATTGCTGTCACAAGCAGCTCTGATCTTCCTCTACACAGCACATTTACAGAAAGCGAGAGAGGAAGAACGAGAGAGAGAGATGCAAAAACAGAAAAAAATATTGGTGAACATAACGAAAATGACAGATCAACCTCCACTGAAAGACCACTTGAACATAATTCTTGAAATCGATATTCCTAAATATGACTTCAAAGTTATTATTTGATCTCACTGCTTAATTTGCAACTACTAAATTAGCGTGTTAAAGAGATCTAGTCCACGTAGGCCGATGACTGAGAGGTGAATTACAGCCGTCCGCCTGACAGCACTGGCATCTGTCAAGTGAACTCCTGTGAAGGGAAATGTACTACAGAAGGTGAGGTGACTTTGATTATGTAAGCAATTTGATTTCCCAGAAGAAATAGCATGTTTAGTCACATGTGCTTGCTCATACACACATGCACACACACATAGAACATAGATCTTGGTGTTAAATGTAAGTGAAGAGATGATGCTACTCTAAGCATTCAAGAAAAAGAAAAGAGGTTAGAGAAGAAACTGGTGAGTGAGGAAAAATTTGATAAAAATAAAAGAAATAAAGTAAAATAAATGCAAATATATACAAATGATGGTAAATATGATATACTGTTCACTCAGGAATGCCTTGAAATTGCCTGCTAGCTTGGTAATGTTATGCTACCTTTATAATTAGCCTCATTTAGTTGCAGTGTTTGATGGTGTTATAATGCCTTTGTTAGCTTTTTGGCCCATGTCATGAATATGAAAATGTTGTATATTTCGTATGTATTGCTTAAATAACCCATTAAATGTCCACAGTTGTCCAGTAAGTATATGATAACATTGTAGGTTATGCTTCCATACAGTACCCACACTCACACACTCATTCAATCGGTATGGGGCAATTTGAGAATTCTTATTAAGCTAATCTGTCTGGAATACCTGGAGAAAACCCATCAAGAACGGGGAGAACATGCAAACTGCATGCACACAGATTCTAGGTGCGTACCAAACCCTGATCCCAACCACTACGCCACCATACAACCATTGCTGGTTTTAACACGTATCAAAACTCTATAATACCCCTTCAGCATAGCTATATATTGTTCGCATAGGGTTAGCGCTGCGACCTTGCACCTCCAGAGGAAGGGGTTCAATTCCTGCCTCGGCTTCAAAACTTTATGTTTATGAAGTTTGCATGTTCTTCCTGTGCCTTCCCAAATGGTGTGTGAAAGTGTGTGAGAGTGTATGTTTATGTGTCCCCTGCGATGGATTGGCACCCTGTAAAGGGTGAATCCTGCCCTCATGCCCAAAGTTTCAGGGTCCAGGTCCCCCGTGACCCTGTATAGGATAAGCCGTGTAGAAAATAGATAATCATACGAGAAATGCAATCTTCAGGCTTTTCGCATTGTGCTTAACTTATTCGTTCTCTTTGACTGCTCAAGCTAAACTGTCTCTAACCAATCAACTCTAAATGCTTGACTTGTTCACCTGCCTAAGATTATAAGCAATTATAAGTGATGAACAATGTGCTTGTTGAGAGTTGTATAACGATGCAAGCCGAAATTTTATTGCGTGGAACAAGCGAACAGCACACGGATGACCTTGCAATGGCAAGAGTACTCTAGTTTGTACTGCCTAGTCACAGCTCAGTAGACCAAGAAATGTTTCCTACATTGGTGAACAAATTTACTTTTGTACAAAGATATCTATCATATTGCCACAAAAAGCCTAGTTTACCAGTCTTAGAAAATTCAATAGCTCTGCAATTGTGTCTGCAGTCATAATATGGCAGCATCCTGGGGTAACTGTATGACCTTTTACAATTACCTGAGGAGTTTGTGCTGGTATACACAAATAAGTGTTTTAGCTAAAATCAAAGAACAAGCAAAAAATTAACATGACACTTAAACAGTAATGGTGAATATATAAAATAACTATGAAATATCTAGATCATGAGTAATACCAAAAGGGTGAAATAAAGAAAATACAAAAATGGCTGAATGTTTCCCTGCTCGTACTTTAATATTGCTTGTAATTTTCAAGAACAAGCCCCCCCCTTCCCATACTAATACTTCCCATAATGTGGCCATGGAGATATCTCATTGTAAGACAGATGACTTTAGGGCTCTGGTTTGATTGAATATATACACAACTCACAGTAAGTTAGGGATATTGTTATTTACAGGAGTGCTTTTCCTATTTGCTCTGAATTTTAATCAAATAAGTAAAAGTTCCCTTTCATATTACTAATAATGTATGAGAAGAAACCCCATTTTCATTAGTTTAGTATTTATTACCCCAAAAATTTAGACAATAACAAGGATATCCCCCCCCCCAAAAAAAAAAAATTGACAATGTCAGTAGCGGGTGTTTCCACCCTTTGCCACAATGGCAGCTTGACAGCGACATCTCATGCTCCTCACTAGCCTCGTGATGTTCTGAGGCAATGCATTCCACTCTTCCACAAGTGCTACACACAGTTCTGCCGCGTCACATGGGGGTGGGGTACGATCATCGAGTCTCCGCTTCAACTGGTCCCAGACGTGCTCTATGGGGTTCAGGTCAGGGGACACTGATGGCCATACCATATGAGGCACTCCAACTTTCTGAAGTCGAGCTGTGACAATTGGAGCATTATCATCCATGAACAGATGGGGGTGTGCTGGTGGAATTGGGGGATGATGATGGCTTCTATGATGTCTCTGAGGTAAGAACATTGCAGTGACTGAGCCATCTACAATAACCAAATCTGTTTTGCACTGACTAATTGTCACACCTCCTCCACCAAAGCAAACCATGGGGACCATGTTGACTTCAGCGTATTGCTCACCTCGTCTTCTCCAGCAATGGCGATGTACAGGTCACATGGTCTTCTGCCCACTGCAAACGTTCACAGCGGTGTCTTGCTGTCAGTAGAGCCATCCACAACGGTCGTCTGGCATTCAAGCCAAAGCGGTGGAGTCGGTTGCGAATAGTTTGTCTGAAAAGCCTAATACCCCTCATATCTCATAAATGGGCCTGCACCTGTGTGGCAGTTGCATAACGATGTCTGGTCCTTGCATAGGTCCTTAGGTACAGGTCATCGTTGCGGTCTGTCACTCATGGGGCTCCACTACTGGGTCTGTCATGAACTCTGCCAGTAGTTCTGTGTTTCGATGCAAGTCTGCTGATGACACTTTGAGACACACCAAGTTCACAAGCAACATCTTACTGCCTGCCACCGACCAGAAGGCGCGCAATGGCCAGGTGGCGCTGCTCGTCCATTAAGTGATGTTGTGTGTTATGGCTGTTTGAATGATGAACTTGGAATGACTGACAATACCAGCTTTTTATACCCACAGAATGTTGAAATTGAAGCCACATTGAAAATGGTTTGTCTTTTGGTATTGGCCCCAATATAAGGCACACCTGTACGTACACAATGAGACCATTACACGGAAAACACAAAACGAGTGTGTGTTTGTTGTGTGTGTGCGCGCGGGTGCGTGTGTGTGTGTGTGTGTGTAGCAAATGCAAGTAATATTTCTCAAAAACATGATTTTTAAAATGTAATTAATTAATTAATTTGGTTTAAATATTATTGTCTGTTTATGTCACTGGAGCTTTAGATGTGTTTTTACATACTTCATCCTCCAATTAGAAATGCAAACTTCCCAATTTCTAAAGCGATTTCTTCAAGCTGAACTGAATCAGTGACAAAATGCTGCTTAAACCAGCTAATCAGAATGAACAACTTCTGCCTATCAGAATGAGCATAGGGCTGCAAGAGAGCACATACACGCTGTATACACATGAGAGAGAAAGTTTTCTGTTTGTTTTTTCATAAATAATAATATCAAATAAATAATGTCATAGAGATGTAACATTACTGTTACAGTACTGACATAATAGTACTGGTGGTATATTGTACACATATCTAATCTGTTATAGTTCTGCAAAATACAGTGGTTGAGGTCCATAAGACCTACAAGCTGTTATGTTAATTACAAAAAAAAAAGATGCACAAACAAAAACAAGGATCTATTACACAAACAGAAAAATCTACCGGTAATGAAACAGTAATTTTAAAAAAATGCTTTATCTTACATCTGTTTTGCAACTAAGGGGAACACAAGCTCAAAAGACCCAAATCAGGACTGAAACGAAAATAACAGAATCCAATGCCAAACGTGAGGAGAAACCAGAATGCAAAAAAATTATATTAGCAAGAAAAAATTCACAAAAACATAAACAGGTTCCCAAAAACAGCTGCTGCTGACTGCTGCTAGGGACCGATCCTGACATAAGGTAGTTGAAGGAATCTTTACTTAAATTTTTAACAGGTAATACTGTTTGCATTTTTTTAGCCACTGGAAGATCTTTTGACCTCTTGCTTTTCAAAAATGGTTGTTTGGTTGGTGCAGGTACAGTGTAACTCCTGAACAGTCAGTTCTTGAAATCAATGTGTTGAAAGCAGGAAAAATGGCAAGGTGTAAGGATCTGAGGGGCTTTGACAAGAGAGCAAACTTGGGTCAGAGCATTTCCGGAGAGAAAAATGGGTCAGAGCATCTCCAAAACATCAGATCATTTGTGGAGTTTCCTGGTTTGCAGTGGTTAGTGACTACCAAACGTTGTCCAAGGAAGGGAACTGATGAACTGACGACAGGGTCATTGATGCCCACAGATGGGAATGGCAAGTGAATGACGTGAATGACAATGTGATGACTCAATCTGATCAAGTGTCTGTCGGATGTGCTGAGACAAACAAGTACAAACTGTGGAGGCCTCACATCGCAACTTAGAGCACTTAAAGAACTTCTAAGTAGCCAAATGAAGTTTTGAACAGATACAATCGATGGAATAGATGTTTTGAAAAAACACTTTATTTGCTTTATTGTTAACTCTGACAAATTGAAGTGTTTCACTGGAAGTACCAAGTTCACAATGTTGTATTTGATAATCATGGTGGCAAGAAACCAACGTACCTGCATACCAACACTTCAAGTGCAAGTAGGGCTTATACTGCAGAAAGATTGTGCTAATTCTGCGTGCCTTATCTGAAATGCACCAAATAATGATGCACATGGTTCTCATACACCCCTCAGAATGAGCAATATGGACCTCACTTTGGTCTCATAATGGCCTCAAGGGCAGGTTCTGTGAAGTAGAATTATAAATCAAAGAACCTGTTATGGTTATTAAGATGCATCCCAGGTAAACATTACAACAATAAAGACTACCCTGACAAGCACAATCTTTGCTGTGTAAAGACTGTACTCATTTTGCATGCATTCTCTTGAGTGCATTGAATAAGCATGCAATTAGTTCATTTCTTGCCTAGAGAGCACTAACGTGAGCACCAAAATGTGTCCCTATTTTCTCCACAGCAATTTTCTGACTCAGTCGTCTATTGGTTGCCAAAGTGTCTGCCAAAGCCTTAAATATTGCAATTCATATGGTTTTTAATGCATGTTTTAAAAAGTTTTTAGTGAACTGAACCTTTTAACAGGTTGTTACTTTGTCATGGTAATGTAACATGCTTATTTCAAAGAAACACAGAAAGCGTCCTGCTGCCACTAAGCACACCTATCTCAGGAAAATGGTACTAAAAAGAAAAAGTACTCTAACAATCTGTTTAAACAGGCAGAGGAAGCTTATCCCTCCATCTAGACAGCAGGGTGGAGAAGGACCTTGATGCATGTCTTTCTTAAACCCTGAGAGATGGTGGCTCCAACTGAGCTGTTCTAGAGGCACAGTGGGTGTATGCTGCAAACTGGTGTATTATGAGTTTCGTGCACAAACATCAGTGTTTTAAATGAGATTAAAGCAGCTACAAAAAGCCAGTAGTGGAAACATAACCAGCAGATGGCATGGGAGAATCTGGGCAGGTTGGGAAGATGTTTTTGATCTACATTAGCTGCAGATGGTTCACTGAGGCAGACCAGCCAGCATCGAGTTCCATAGTTCAGTCTCCAAATGACAAAGGAGTAAACAATCACCAGAGTGGCCTCTGTGGGTGAAAATAGATGGATCCTCCCAGTGTTCTAGAGAAGAAATCTGCATAAGCAAGTCAGGGTAATGATGTGACACGAGATCTATGAGGATGCATGTATTGCCTATGTCTATGAGGATGCATGTATTGACAGATGATAAGATCTGAGAGTGTTTCAAGGAGATCCCGAATCTTGGGATGGATCAGGAGGGGTGTAGAGCTGCTGTAGAGCTCATTTTTACTGAGATTTTGTTTCAGCTTTAATGCATGCCATCCACAACTAGATATCTGGTAAACATGGTTAGGTCCAAGCAGAAACATGAGTTTATGAGGAATGAAAGGAAGATGAGTTCAAAGAGAGTATATAGTGGGAGAAAAGAAAAGTTCCCAGCACTGAGCCTTGTGGGACACCATATAAGGGTCTCCATGGAGAAATATGGACCTCCTGTTGCAGATGATTTTAGTTTTGGCACAATCATTAAGGTACCTCCAACACACATGCACATCTTTTTACACTGAGTTAGAAGCATCTCCAAGTCTAGGACATAGGTTGTCTATTGGGCAAAAGCAGAATGCTTTCTTCAGGTGAACAGGGAAGCTGGCAGTTTTTTCAGGCTAAACTCACCTATGATCATGAATTGTAGGAACTGACCATGTTTATGAGTACAGTGACACTCCCTTTAACATAGTGAGGAGCCTAACAATCAGGAACAGCTAGTTGATGTGGTTGGGCTAACTTTCATAGATACCCGTGGTCGACTTCCTGTAGAGTTGTAACAGCCACATTCCTGTACATTCCAGAACCATGATCCCCTGGAGAGATTTTTATTTTATAGCTGACATGGGAATGCTTGGATTCCGTGGATCAACCAGGTTAAAACTGGGCTGACCTCCTTGTCCTCCTGCTACGACGGCTTTCATAGGGAAAAGTAAATTAGAGAATAAATAAATTGATTTTAGAGATGCATTATATAGATTTTGTTTTATTTGTTGGTGACAGATCAACTCACCATGGCCAAGATGCCTCAACTAGAGTTTATTCATCCAAATGATGTGCATTCCAAAATTGTTAAAATGTGGTGCTACAATATCTCCCAAGAAAAAAGATAAGCACAGTAAACTGTTATCAAATAAAAAGGTTGCCAAATGTCAAGCCACTCCAAATCTAGCCTCTGTTCCCTTAATCCCTCTCTCTCTCTCTCTCTCTTTCTTTCTTTCTCTCATTAAACTATTGTGTTGAGTGTCACGTACATTCATTTGTACAATCACAGTGGCTCTTAGGATTCATTACTCTCGCTCATGCCTCAATCTCTCTCTCTCTATTTCCTTCTTTCACCATCCCTCCTGCTGTCCATTCACAGCAGCGAGGCATGCTGCCAGGATTAATAAGTCACCTTTCCACAGTCACCTTTACACACATGATGAAAAACATCATAACCAAAAGACACATAGACACATGTACACACCCAGCAGTAAGCTTACTCTATGCATGCCTTGGCTAATGATGTGCAAAGGATTCACAGATGCTGCAGGAAAAAAAGAAGAGAAATGAAGCAATCTAAAACCACTCTGCACAAAATGGGATATATTCATGATTTGAATTTCTGCAGCATGCAAGCTGAAGCCAGTCGCCCTGTTATAACCAGACAGACGTGTCTAGCATTCGCACTGCAAACTGGCTGATAACCCTTTCCTGGGCATAGACTGAGAAAGACAGAGAAAAACTATATACCTAGCGTTTTTGTTATATAATCAATTTTCTAATAATATGCATTTCTGTAAATATATTTGCTGAAAAAAAACAAGAAAACTGCAAGTCATTAGTCCCAAAATTTGACATGTCCACGGAGCACTGCTAAAATACAGTATTTGTAAAGTTTGATTTCTAAGTAGTTATATTAAAGCAAAGTGCACTAGCTTGCATAGTGCACTTACAGGACAAAGCTGGGTTTAAACAAAAAATAAAAAATAAAAAACAGGAAAGAAAACACATCTTCAGAATTAAAAACAAGATTACATTTCATATTTTCAATGGCTTTATGATAAAGATTTTTTCTTATAAAAATGTTCTATTTGTTTATAGAAGGCCTCAATTAAATTATTGAAAACATTTTTGCAATATGGTATTGTCAGAAAATCACAGGTGTCACAGGTGTTGATTTTGTCAGATGCATCCCTGGACATTTGTGAACTCTTGGAAATATGTGTGTTACAGTGTCACTTAGATCCCTACCTGCATGTATTATTCATGTTATACATCAATCAGCAGTAATAGTAATACCACTGCCAGGTGAATTGAATTCTCCTATGAAGACCACATGAGGCCAGACTTCTCCAGACTTTCTGCCACTTTTGTACATCTTTCCGATAATAAGCATAATGTATTTTTCATTTGCTGCATTTAGTTTCCTTGGATGGCTACTGCATCCTTAACATTGCCTGTTTCTTTGCGCTTCTTTGAAATAGCTTGAACAGCACATTTTGAAAACCCAGGCTGCTTTGAAACAGTTGCTTAGGATGTAACATGTTGATAAAGCATAACTGCCTTGTATTTTGTTGCTATGCTTTGTCTTGCCATGGTGTACGACCTTTGACACGAAACTGTCTTCCACAACATCATCTTAGTAGCTTAGAGTTTGGCTGTTTTTGGTGATCATTAGCATCCACTTAGTATAATTGGTTAATCGTACACTTTACTTTGATCCTATAAAATCCTTGACATTTGGCCTAGAATTGATGCTGATTTGAAGTCAAAGGGCAGTCCTACCAAATAGTGTTAAAAATAAACCATTAAAATGCAGTGAAACCTTGCGAGCATAATTCGTTCTGGAAATATGCTTGTATATCAAAACACTCGTATATCAAATAATTTCCCCATAAGAAATAATGGAAATGCAGATGATTGGTTCCACAACCCAAAATATTCATATAAAAAAATTTATACAAAGTATGAAGTAAAAATAAAACAAATTAACCTGCACTTTACCTTTGAAAAGAATCCTGACAGACCAGTGTTTCTGTGTGTGTGTGTGTGTGTGTGTGTGTGTGTGTGTGTGTGTGTGTGTGGTTGAAGCTGAAGTAAGCTCCCATCCTCCTTTATCTCGTTTTACACAGTGGCTCCCTCCCACTTATCAAATAAAGTAGCCCCCTCCCTCTACTCAAATAAGAGAGGAGTGAGAAGGTTACTGTTTAGGACGACTTAAATACACAGAACATGAACGCGCACTAACGGAAACACTGCTCTCTTGGGAAACTTCTTTAACAAGGAATCACTCTAATGACACTTCCACGTGCACACACACAACAGAATCTTTGACAGACAGAGACTCTGAAAACTGGATCTTTAACAAGGAACCACTCTAATGATACTTGCTTTTGCCTTACATGCGCGCACACACGTGGTTACAATGTTATAATAAACAGTAGACACACACAGATGTTGACTATATGAGTGACGCACACGCACTGATACTGAGCATGGGAAACGATTACCCATAATCCCGCAGCGTGCGCAAGAGAAAAAACATTGGCTCTGTTGTGATCACATGACGTTCGGCAGACAAAGTACATACATATTACTAACATTTCAATATTTGCTCGTCTTGCAAAATGCTCGCAGACCAAGTTACTCGCAATCCAAGATTCCACTGTATATATTTTTCAAAGCATTCTTACTTTGCATATTTCTTCACACCTGCCTAAAGCTTCTGCGCAACACTATATATGATCTTAGCAGGTCTTAATAATAGGCCAATACAACCTCATACAAACAACAACAAAGTTTTTTTCACCATGCCATTATTTTTTATTTAAGTACCTCCATGATTCAATAGCTTATAAATCCACATTTAGCAAGAATAATTTCAAGCAATCTTTTTCTGTATTACTTTATCAGTCTCTCACATCATTTTGGTCGATTCTTTTTTACAACATTGCTTCAGCTCTACTTTAAGCATTTTGGACATTTGCTTATGTTCTGTTAAAGTCCCCCACAGCATTTTAATTGGGTTGAGGTGCAGAAACAATTGACTAAACTAAACTGCTAAAATATTCCGTTTTATAAAGGCCTGAACACGCACTGATGATCAATTAATCAAGGACACCTGGTTGCAACTTACCCTCTTAAATCCTGTGAAAGCAGTAAGGGGGTACTTAGTATTGACCACATGTTTTGTTTGTTTGTCATGTTTTGTTTTTTAGCGTCATTGAGGTTGTATTTGTCTAATACTAATCAAATGAAGGACAAAAACAATTACTGTTTCTAGACAGTCAGCCCTATACATTTTGAAACAAGTACATTTTTAGCATTTGGCCTCTGTACAGCACAACATTGTATTTTTAATCAAACACTCAAAAAGTGATGTTTGACAATCAAGATTTTAACTGTAACTATTCAGAAATTACAGCCATTTTCAAACACCTTCCCATTTGGAGTGCTCATAAATAATGGAACAAATGACTGACCAGCAGTTGCATGGTCAGATGTGGTCTGTTTTCTCATTACTCCATGATTAACAAAGCAGATAAAAAAGTCTGGAGGTGGTTTTAGTGTTAATTTTAGTGTTTAGTGTTAATTTGTGTAGCTGTTCACTGAAACTCTCAAAATGGGGTGTCTTTGCAAGTGAAGGCAGCCATCATTAGGCTGCAAGGCCCGGAAGGCCAAGGAAGACAACTAAAGTTGATGACTGATGGGAATTCAGAATGATGGGAAAAGAAAAATATGTAAAACATAGTGGAGGCAGTGTTATATCGTAACCGTGGTTGGCTGCCAGTTGAACCGAGTCACCTGGTCACTGCTGAAAAATGTAGCAGAATGAATTCTGAAGTGATTCAGATAAATGCTTGAAAATTTATAGCATGCTGCTTTATACTACAGCTGAATAATGACCCAAAACATACAGCGAAAGCTACCCAAGGCAAAGAAATGGAATATTTTTCACTGGCCAATTCAGTCACTTGTTCTCAACTCAACAGGGCATAATTTTACTACTGAAGACAAGACTGAAGGCAGAAAGACCCACAAACAAGCATAACCTTAAGGCAGCTAAAGTAAATGTCTGCCAAAGCATCTTGAGGAAAGCAACTAAGGATTTAATCATGTCCATTGGTTCCAGACTTCAGGCAGTCATTGCAATGGATTATTATTTAAGTATTGAAAGCAATCCTTATGTTTAGAACTATGTTGGTTTGTTAAATTGTTCCCGAATTAAATCTAAAAGTGTTGATTTTCCGCACATCTTGAATGTTTGATTTAAAATTCAATGTGGTTTTAGAGTATATGGTAGAGGGCAAATGGAAAAAAAAAAAAACCTTATGCCTTTTCCAATATTTATGAAGCTAACTGTAAATACACAAAACGTATTCAACTTGTAATAAGGTGTAAATGGACAAAGACCAAGCCTAGGGAGGTGATCTAAATAAAAGTGAACTAAAATGGAAGGTAAGAGTTCAAAAACAAATCCCCATGATTAAGGAGGTTAAATGAACACAGATACAAACAAAGGGACAAAGGGAAGCAATTAATATTTCAAATTATTCATTAACTCATTCAAGACTGGCACAGTTTAGCAGGCTTACCAATAATAACTTTATGATAAATATCCCATTAACATATTTCAGATTCACATTCTGGAACACATGGCCCATAAAATGGAGCTCACCCAAGCTACGATGTGACCTCTCCATTTCACCTCTGTCTAACTTTTCATCAAACTGTGTGTCTCTCGACATAAGCTATTCATCCATTAATTCTAACTGGTGCTCTGGGGAGAGAATGAAACAACAGTGTGCTCTCTACGTGACCTAGTAAAACAGACATGTCCATGCTTTTCCAGCCTTGCTGGAGTTTAGTCACATTGAATTGCAACCATATTGCACCTCAAGAAAGACCTGTATTAGACAACTTAACAGACAAAGTTGCCCAAATTCTATCTGTTGAATATCTCAGTTCGTTAAATTTCAGACATTTTTATTAAACACATTCTTATTCTAATAACTAATTAGTCTTGCCTTGGTTCCTGATAAACTCTTCTGCATAACGTAAAAACTTAGAAGGTTAATCCCTTCCCCAGATTTATATTCATGCTTCTAAAGAAGTCATGTTAGTATAATAGTATTATTATAATTAAGTATCATAAAAACAAGTATTTCATTTATATATGCGTATATACGACAATATTAAATGGTGTATTATAAAATGTTATCATTAAATGTTATATTTACTGTATATTAGGGTAGTGGTACAGCTGTTATAGCAGTAGTTAGATTAGCAGACCTACCATAAAAACACTACCAAATGTAAATGTTTCAATTAGCCAAAATTATATACCATGCATTTTTGAATTCCACAGATGATATCTACAACCTAAATACTTTTGACAAATCTGTTCAAACACACTGCTGAGTTCTCTGGTCTTCCTGGACATGTCAGTAGGTCAACCGAATATACTTAATTGCCTTTAAATTGTCACTAAATTGGTGTATGCATTGGATTAGCATCCCATCCAGGGTATATTGCAACCTTTCGCGTTGTATTAAAATTCATGTGGCATTGGATCCAGATCCATCCTGACCAGGATAAAGCACTCGAAATGAGTGTGTGAGAATTCTTTATGCAATGTCATTTACTTTATGAAGGATTTCCACTGTGGAGTCTGTAAAATAATTTAATTCAATAATTATTAAAGCAACGACGTTATCAGGGAGCATAGATAGTACATCACATTCGCACACTGCAATGCCTCACCTGCCCCCCGAGTACTTCAGAATGCTGATAACTGCCTTATTAATTAACATGCATCTCCTAAAGTATCAGCTTATTTAAATGCATCTGATAGCCATGGCAAAGTTTTCCCTTGGCATCTCTCTTTGGCAGCTTCATAAGAATCTTTGGAATTAGAAGAGGTCTGCAGGTAAAATTTCCTCAAGCAGCTTCAAAGGCCAGTTCTGCTAAGACAAAACTCTGAGGAGGGTTATTGGCCAAGCCCCATATTGTAATGCATGAAAATGAGGTATCCAAGTAGAATTACAGTTTAAGGTCTTTGATGTAGTGTCTTATTAATTAAAGCAGAGACTTTCCAATGACAGAGAAAACCTCCCTTGTGCTGCCCCTCCTGACCAAGAGCACACATACAGTAGATTTCTATGCACAAGGATCGCACTCACACTTTTACAATATTACAATTAAGCGTCATATATCTTTATGTCTATAATTCACAAGTACTCTTTCCTTGCAAAATGCTTTGGATGGAGCTAGACCTGATCCAGTTCCTCAACATTCTGTGAAGTGGTGCACCAAAAGAGAAAATTATTTAGTAAATCTAATATTCAGTGTGAATTCATATTCTGGACAGGTGTAATGTATAGTTTGTTGAAAATGCAATGCATACCTTTAATCTATTAAAGATCAGGAAGATAAACCCAGAATGCAACAATGATTTCAACCCTCCCTGACAGGTTTACTGTATGGTATAGCTCATGACTCATCTTACCAAAAGGAGGACAAAGAAGGATTTGACTGTCAAAAACAGTTTTCTCATCATTCCATTTTTGGACCATGATTGCATTTCAGTGTGGTACTACTGCAGCACACAGTTTGAAGTGAAATTGAATACAACAAGTATTACATTCACTTCCAGCAGCAAATCCAGGAATTACTTTATTATATAACCTTTGTGTATTTCTTTTTCACATTTCGTCATCACTGGTATGCTTTCTTTTGTATTTTAAATGGAATCTCAATGCAACGCATTCACTGCTTTTAAAAGCAGACCTACTTTAATTCACTTCTGGAACAAATTCATTTAATTCTTATAAAGCGAGCCCTGTGCATTGCCTTTTATTAAAGAGATGAAGTACTGTAACATGGGAGAAATGCAATGAGGATTTTTTTTTTGGTGCATTATCCATACGTTTTAACCTGTCTCAGAGTCTGGAAAAGATAAAATGATAAAATACTACCATGACTGGCATATAATATAAACAGATAATGTCACAAAAATACAATGTGAATTTTAAAGAGCCTTATTTAAAAATAAAAAATTTTAAAAATTTTTTTAAAAAAGGTCAGGACCGGGCCTTTTACTTTCCCCCACTACATTTCTGCATGATCTCATTAAACTATAATTTATGTGGCAGATAAAATTCAAACTGTACAGCAGTTTTACAATTACTTTATACAGCACATAAATTCAGGCAGCTGATGATTGCTGGAGCAGAACCTCCCAGTCAGATATGAAGGTAGCATCGATGAAGGTCAAAGAACAAGCCTGAAGGACAGGATCAATGACCACGAGTCACAATATTTATAATGAGCAGGAACTGATGGATTATTTACTATGCTTTAATACATAGCATCTAGGCGGGGGTTATTTAATATTTTTGGAAGTTTAACTAACTTTACATGATATATACAGTACCGTAAATGTGGTTGCACCTACTTTATTCAAATCGATATAACTTGTATATCTACTGTATGTCTCTAGAATGAACACATGGAATAATAATAATAATAATAGGCCAATGCAAATACATTACCTGTTTGATAAGATTTAATGTTATTAATGTTTATGTTTTTAGAGAAAGTGTTGGTGGACAAATAAACAGGTATCCTGAGCAAACTGTGTGCTGGAGTGATTTAAAAAGCATTCATGACTTCTGGCTCATACAGTAAAATATCATCGCGTGGAATTAACACGCACAGTGAGTGTTGAATTAGCGGTTTGGTGTTTGTTCGTTTTTTTCGTTGTTTTCTGTGAATTCAAATGATGACTAAGAAACAAGGAAGAAATACAGAAAAAAAAAATACAGTAGCTACACACATTAAAACAGTTTCAAATGAGAAATATTTTTAGAGGGAAAAGGCTTGTAATAATGGTGGTGGAAAGACTTTTGGACTTACTCGGCTTTCCTGGCGAGTCCGGCCGAGCGGCAGAGGCTAACAGGCGGCTGCGGGACCAGCGACCTGCACCGCGGGCTCCTCGCGCGCTCCTCGCGCTCCTCAGGCGGAGAGCTCGCGCTGCTCGCTGGGGCGGCGGGGACAAGCTGCAGCTGCCGCGGCGGAGACGGGTGATGGTGGTGGTGATGAGGGTGGTGGTGATGGTGATGGACCGGCGGAGGAGGCTGATGCTGCGAAGCCTGGCCCGGTGGAGGATGCGGCCCGGACGCTGGCGCTGGGCTGCTGCTCCTCGCTGGAGGAGGAGGAGGAGGAGGAGGCGGATGTTGATGCTGCGGCTGCTGATGCTGGTGGTGCTGATGGTGCGGATGCGGATCTCTCAGGCGCCGGTTTTCTCCGATCAGGTCCTGCACCTTCCTCTCGAGATCGTCGATTCTCTGCCTCTGTGTCTGTATGAGGCTCTGCTGGTTTTGCACGATGGTCGTCAGCTCTTTGAGATAAAGCACGGCTTTCATGGGGTTGTCCAGCAAACTCTCCATCACCAACCGTTAGTGTCAGAATCTGGGGCTCGTCTGTTTTCAGAAGGGAGATCGGTGAGAAACAGCCCGTGCCTTCTCTGTGAGTCCCTTACTTAAGAAGTGGAAGGATGCGGATGCCTGTGTTGATGCGGAGGAGCAGGATCAGAGCATCAGGAGGAAGAGGAGGAGCTGTAGTAGGAGGTGGGGGAGGTTTTGCTCAGCCCTGTGGCCAACCACAGCACATCAACATTTAACCCCATCAAGTCCTTAATTTTACTTCTCAGCAATATGTAATTATGGAGTAACCTTTTTGATGCATCAATAATAATAATAATAATAATAATAATCAGAATCATAATATTAATAATGTGCATGGTATAACTGGTAACTGCATTGTAGGATACTACAACTGCAGTGTCAAGTTAACTTAAAGCAGCATTAGATTGTTTCATTGTGTTCAGCTGTGATAAGGTAGACTCATAGTTTGACCCACCATAAGCAAGTGAACTGGGATATGGAAAGCCAAAGGGTTCATATTGCCTAAGCATATTATTTAATTACTAACGACCTACACCAAGAGAATAAAAAAATGTAATTGCATAGCATTGCATGTTTGCAAAGGTCCATATTAAAAACCAACTTTAAGAGCTCCACTCAGTTTTTGGATAGTTTTTTTATATATCAGTACAATCCTGACACCCTCCAACAGAGGTAGGTAAAGTAGCCAAAAAAGTTACTCAAGTAAGCTTTTGAGTAGCTGTACTTCAAAATAATATTACTCAAGTACAAGTAAAAAGTAGTCATCCAAAATATTACTCCAGTAAGAGTAAAAAAGGATAAAAAGAGTACTAAAAAAAAGTTTTGGGGGGGATGTATAAAAATGTACAACACTTGTTGGCAATTAACTGAAATATGCTTATATATTCATAGACTGTTAAAGTAACATTATATGTCCAATTAAAGTTAACATATAAATCACAAAAACATGAAAAAAAGCATTCAATACTAACCACAAGATCCCACAGCATGGGTTTATGGGCGTTCCCACCTCTGTCCACCACCTTCTAGAAAATATATGTAATAAATACCAAGAGCACTTGATAAATTAATTAAATCATAAATTTATAAAAGTGCAATAAACAAGTTTTTTTTTTTAAAGATTGTATATTCCCTTCATTTTTTTTTTCAAAATAGAGAAATGCCACAAGTGTCAACTTCAAGCTTGTTGATGTAGAAACGTTGCAGAAAATAATTTAAAACACCACAAAATTTATTCGGTCCATTTACGTCAATTAGATTGTGAGCTATAATCATTTTTATAAACAGTGAGTTAGGGGCATTAAGTCACCAATGAAAAAACAAACACAAAACAAACAATGAAGTGGCAAAATAAAATAAAAAAGTCAATGTGCTATAAAAGTCCTATGTAAGATATTCCTATAAAAACTTTTCATTAAAGACTAAACTAAGAGAAAGAAATATATAAAGACACAACACATGAACATGGACAAATGAGCAGCTGGACAAATCTCGAAAAAAGTTTGACGAATGTTACTATAGAAGCATCTCAGCCATGTACTTCCTTTTGTACTGTAGATGCACTCTGCTGCTTTATTTTGAGATGTGCAAATCTCCGGCACTAACGTCTGTCTTAAAGGGTTAATGGAAGCCACAAACATTAAGTTTATTGAAATAAAAATGAGACAGGTTTACAAACATGAGACAAAATTTGTTATGTTTCTAGACATGCTTTATATTACTACTTTTGACTATTGTCATTCTATTTTTGTTGATTGTTTGTTTTGTTTTTAATGAGCCATGTAAAGATTTCCTCTGATCCAGGATGAATTCTTCTTCTTTGCACCATGTTGCCAGGATTGTTCAGATCCACCACAACCCTGAGCATGATAAAGAAGTAACTGAAAAAACGAATGCTTTCATTTTGCTTTTGAGACATGACAAGGTATGAAAAAAATGAAAAATACATAAAAGTCTAAAAAAAAAAAAAACTCTATTCTTTCTGAGCTAATCTCTCTAGACCTAGTCTCTGGACTGTCTTCCTTCAACTAAATAATTGACATGAATCCATGTGATTAGATAAACCAGAACAGAAGATCTATTACAAAAAGCAAAATAATTCATGTTTCGAAAACAGTGACTGATGGTCAGGTTTAATAATCATTACTGTATAGTAATATCTTTTTTCCCCAAGTACTCTGGTCTGTTGAAATACTTGGCTGGGTCTGCCCCTGCACTATTATCCAACTGAACCTATTATCCAACAGTTTGTTCCGACCAAGTAATCTGATTGGAAAAGTGTATTTCCATGAGTGGCGATAACGGAGTATAACAGCACTGGGAGGTTTAACTATATGTATCATGCTAACAATCTTCTAACAATCGTTAATTATGCTTAAATTAAATGTCGGTCACTAACATGGCTGAATGTTGGTCAGTATAGTCCGCTGTACTGAGGGGAGAGCAGCTACCTGCAAAAACCCACATTCAAAAACAGTCACAGTAGCACTTCCAGCAAGAAAATACATGATAATGTTATGTCATCTTAACCTTTTCTCAAAGAGTCCAAGAAATGTCTCTTTGAGACATTTTTTGTCTCTTTATAAAATTTTTTGTCTCTTTATAAAATGTCTCTTTATTAATTGCTTCATACAGTGCAGTGATTTAAAATAGAATCTGAACAGTTTACAGTTAAACATTTTGAACATTTACAGTTAAAACAAGCTACAAAGCTGACTATCTTTTAACATAAGGCTGAATCCCAAATCCCTCTATAAGACCAGATCAAGGGCCCCGACTTTGTGTGGGGAACAAGAGATTGTTCACCCTACAGTACATAGCACACTAACTTTCCATTTTCCAGCAGAATAAGTGGAGATGTAAAGTAATTCTCATACTTTTCTCAGGACTGTCCACCACCTTCCTTGTTTATTCTCCTCACCTTTTGGCTACATAGTAACAGTAATAACTTAAAACAACTTTAAGCTCCTTAAGCTACTGTCGGTTGTCAGCTCCATCAGTCGCAGTTAGTTAGTTCTGCCAGTCGTGGTAGGATATGCGTTGGCAGAGCAAAATAACTGGTTAATTAAACAAACAAATCATAATCTGTTATGATGGTGTTATGGAACGGTTGTATAAAAGCAATATCACACTCAAGATCAAATCATTCTGTGGATTCTGTGCCAAAATCTATGGCATTCCTGTAGATAACATTCACGGTCTAATACAGCAAAAGGATAAATAATTGTCCCGCTTGTTTAGAGAGGAGGAAAACTTTTTGGAGGCATTGTAACTGGCATTACTGTAGGACGTAAATTAGGTGTATACACAGTACTGTATATAAAAAAATATGCCAGTCCTGAGGGGTTAGAGTAGCTCAGAATTTGCTTATTTTCCTGTTAAAAGACAACCGGATTGAAGTCACAGTTTATTTACCAGGTTTAGTAGTTGGATCCCAGCAGGAAAATCACCAAACTGTGGTGGATTCTGGGCTCCATGACAGAAATAATCACCCCATTACTTGGCCATAAGCATTCCAGATGGACTTCAGATGCACCCCGTGCGGTTCCTCCCTATCCAAATTGGTTTGGCCTGCAGATTTAAGAAAAGACTTAGAAAGCATGTCTTTACCATAATTAAGCGAGACTATAAAGTGAGACTGTGCCTACCGTATGTTATTAATAAAAGACTGTTTTATTAATAAAACATCCACAGAGCTTTTATACAGTTTGACCTTGAAATCTTATGTCATATTCTGAGAATTTACTTAAATTCAGCACACAGTTGCTAGAAGTGTGCATGGATTGCTTGATTGCACGTTTTACTCAATATTTCTTAACACGCAAATCTGCATGAAATGACAAAGGGTGAGTAAAAATGAGTTAAATATTAAAGGTTTTTATAAATTGTATGAATTTCTTGACACGAAACCTGGCCAAAAACTTGTTTACTTTGGCATAGGACTAGGCCATCTAAGAAAAAGATATTCTTCAAACATATTCATAGCTATTTATCAAGTAAAAAAAATACTGGCTATGTAAAAACAGACTAAATCACAACAGGTAGAGCCATTTTAGTCGTGTCAAAAATATACACTGAGATATATGCAGACTACTTTAATTAAGTGTTGAATTGGTCAGTGTGCTACTGTACATACTGAAGTGATAATGAAGACTGACAGTCTGGCAGCTTTATAGGAACAATCAGAGAGGAAGAGAAATCGAGTGGATGAAAAAAGAGCAGTGACAAAAATGACATCAACTGTGCGACACTACCTCTTAATAAGACTCGTGCAACGCATCGTTCTTTTCATCCTAACTCTTACTGCCGTGTGCCTGTTTTTTCTACTTCAAAGCAATCATGTGCATATCACGATTGCAGCCTAATTACCCCGCATTGATTCAGCAGGTTTTAGAAAAGGGAGTCATTTTTCACACAGAAACTCACTTTCTCTCTCCCCTGCAGAAAAAAAAGTCATTGGCTGCAACCTTTCATCCCACACTTAGCTACATCACTACAGAGCAGTAACCCAGGCTGCCAGATTGTTCCCGATCACACACACCCTGGATTTCAGATATTTCAAAAGCCTCCCTCTGGAAATTGAGGCACCTGAACAGTTTCACAGTTTCATATCCTTTCCTTCCCGGACTCATTACTTTCTTGTACACAGTGAGCTGTTACCTACATTAATTAGCTGCTGTCTACTTCCTCATGTCTGCATAGCTGCATATTATATTTAAATGCCATAAAATCTGAACTGCTTAATTACACACAGAATACTAAAAGTGAGCTACTGTCATAATACTGCTTGTACATTTATTGTCATTTGCCTGTTATTTATTTAACATAATTAGTGTTCTTCCCTGTCCCTACATGAGAACGTCGGAGTTACGGACTTCGAAGATACGAACAAGCGTTTGAGCATATTCAATCCCAAAATTTAAATCGCATACATTGTCACGTGCATTCAGCATGCATCCTCTGCAAGTGCAGGACAAGCCCGGGATGTTCAGAAGCCAACATAGAAGCAGTAGCGATGAAGCTGGTACTGTGAAGTAGCGCAAAGCAATAAGTAAAAATAAAAAGAGAATGGAGCGCGGTGAAAAGGTGGAAGACATTGCTCGTTCTTTTAACATGAATCATTAAACCTATTTAAACCAATTCTAAAGGACACTGTATTGTAATCAGTGCTGGGGGACGCTACTTTTTAAAGTAACTAATTACATTACAAAATAACTGTCTTCAAAAATAATCAGTTACATTACTGCGTTACTTTCTGATAAAAGTTTGAGTACTTTTCCGTTGCAGAAAATGAAAACTTCTTTGTGATTCCGCATGCATGTTGTTTTAGTCAAGACCTTTTTAATTATTCTATCATCATCACACAGCGAAGTTTGGCCCATAATCTGTTAACTAATCTGTTAACTAATACCCCTATTAATGGCCCATAATTAACTAATACCTCTATTTCACCTATGAGGTTTCGCGCGGTGGTCGTAAGTACGGTTCATCATGATTCACCGCGAGTTTTGGCGCCGAAATAGGGGTATAACAGAATGACAGAGGAGGGGCGAGTTATCAGGGGCGGGGCTTGTAGGATAGCTTTCTCACTCACACACACTCACACACACACACACACACACACACACACACACACACACACACACTAATGGATTGGGTATCACTACTGTCTGGCTCATGGATTACATAAATTGTCTGAATAACGGATTGCATTTTTGAAAAAGTAACTAAGTAACTGAGTACTTGAATGGCGGACCACCCGTTAGATTACTGGTTACATCAAAAAACACCCATAACTGACTGTAATAAACTGTATATAGCCAATTGTATTAGTATGATAGTACCTAGGCAATGATTGTTAGACTTACGAACAAATCGGACTTATGAACGATCTCTTGGAACGGCACTTGTTCATATGTAGGGGGTTTACTATACTGTTGAGTAGTCAAACCATATGCATACTTTGTTGTTTGATTCTTTATTATTAAGCAGTTCCTAATGCATAAGCAAATTTTTGTACCTGACAAGTTTAGCCATTTTTTCCCAGCTAAGAACAGGACAGAGAAACAGACATATATATTCCCCTCAGTTGATACAGAGTTTACTTCATATAATCACAATGCTGTAGCTGAAGTGAAAAAAGTCATCAGTGAAGTTTAAAAGAATTCGTCTACTTTTGAAAGAGAGACGTCTTGGGGCACCAGCTCCATTCTTTTTCTGAAAAACTATGTTTAATTAAGTGCAGATATCCGTGTTCATTGCTATGTATTGAAGCATTTAATGACATCTAATGAGTCTTAATATTTATGTCTGATGAAAAATCTTTCCTGGTATTGAGGGTGGAAAGAGGACGCTCAAAATGAATAAGCGAGATATGGTTCATTCACTAACAAGCCAACAGAACCAACATTTCTTCAAGCTAGCAATATATATATATATTTTTTTTACAGAAGGTTTTCTAAGTTTCACAGCTCAAGGAAGTGTTGCTTCGTTCTTTTTTATGGATGGGCTTTTTTGAAAACATTTATAAAAGGTATCGCTTGTTAAAATTCATATTCCAAAACCATGGGTATTGATATGGATTTGTCATTTTAAAACAAGGACTTGGCCATGCATCATGCTGGAATAGTTTTAAGCCCAGACAAAGTGGAATCTTAAAGCTATAACATACAAAAAAATTACAAACAGCTAAATTTCCAGTGTCAAATTAATGCTCAGACTGTTGAAACACCTTACAGTTTACAGTTTATATGAGTATAAGGTATATATAAGGTAGCAAAGAACAGGTATGTGTTCATGAACTGATTAAAAAGAACAGAAATAAGACAACAACAAAAGAAGTGTTCGTTTGCAGTCATGAATGCAGGGTGCATTCAGTCTTCGTTTGATGTACTGTTAAATGATTTAACAAAAAAAGATTTTGGATTAAATATAGATATTCCTTCTCTACAGAGGCCCAAAGGGTCTGCAAACATTCGTTAAAACGTATATAAATAAATTAATAATCTTCATTATTTATAAATCACTTAATTATACATAAATGTGGTTTAGACCGGCACTGACATTATATTTGTGCTAGACTTACTAAATGTTTGTAAATGTTCACAGGGACAGGACATATAAATTTGACACAGGACCATCTAAAGCATATTGATATAATTGAAAACTAAAACATATTGATACAATAGCTACATTAGTCTGAATGGATTATAATGAATGAACCTTATACCATTACCTAAAGCCGCATTAGTCTAAATCTATATTCAATATATAAAACAACTATAATGTCTGTCTAAGATGTTGAACAGTAACTGTAACTTTAACAGTGTAAGCTTACTGTAGTTCAGATGTCAAAAATTGCTATTTAGACATCTTGGAAATCTTAGTCAGGAATAAAGTGCCTAAAACACAAAAGGTGACTCCTGTTAGAAATTGTTACTGCTATTTAATAACATTATTAAACACAGCTGCGAGCCAGATGGTCTGGTTATCAGGATGCACATTTGTGCGCCAAAGAAAATGAGGTGCTGGATGCCCGTTTCCATTTCTGGACAGTATGGAAGGAATACACTTTGTCTTGCTTATTATGCGAGTGTGATCACACTTTAATTTGAGCTCACGTTTGTTTTTGCATTTAATTCCTGAACGTTTAAATCTGCTTTCTAACACGGAGCTCTGAATGGTGGCTGTGCAGATAGAAACGGGTCAAGGTGCAGATGAATTCCCTTTACCTCATGACAGTGGGTTATAATTAACTCAAACATTCTTTTAAATACAGTTATAGCATTCCCCAAATAATTCATAATTTAATAATAATAATAATTTATTTATAAATAATCTTTATCAGATAATATACTCCAATATATCAGATGATATGTCTTCAATATTATGAGCGGGTTTAATTAACAGTGATGAGTTCTCCAGATATAATGTAAAATATATTATATATATTAAAATATTTAAAATATTAAAAATATTAAATATGTTTTAAAATATATTATATATTATACATATATTAAAAAATTTTTTTTTCTTTTTTATTTCTTTCGGAATCCAAATATCTTGCATTCCTGTTAAGTCATCTATCAATTTCATTTCCTTTCATTTTTTCCCCTTCTCACTTGTGGAACGAAATCACACTCTGAGCTTGGGGTAAGGAAACTCCTGAAGTCACCTTGTTTCCATAGCAACAGCTTGGCATTCTCGTCTGCTGTTACATGATTAAAGGAAAACGGACAATAAGTAAAGGGAGATTTCTAAAATAATAATAATAAATGCAAAGAATTAAATGATAAAAGATAAGGATGTGTGACTTAACAAGCTCTACAGTGATTTTTCATCTGTCTGAAAGGAAACAAAGATTAAACAGGACTATCCACCTGTGGAGTTTGGATAACCCTGCTCAAATCACTGTCTGTATCTGTGATAATAGGGAAAACTCCCAACACACATTCTATGATCTGTGCAATGATTGTGTCTCTGTTCCAAGTGTTTTCTTAATATGTAGTGCCTTTTCCTAACACGCTGATATTTGGAAGGACAAACAGGAGGCTTTGGAAGCTGTGTACGGGCAAATTATCCAATATTTAAATATAAATAATAGGAGACCTTGGTGGAAGTCAGGCTCTTTTCAGTGCTACCTTGAGTCCTATTTCAGTGTGTGTGTGTGTGTGTGTGTGGTGTGTGTGGTGTGTGTGTGTGTGTGTGTGTGTGTATGTGTGTGTGTGTGTGTGTGTGTGTGTGTTTGTGCATGGTTGTGTAGAGATTCAAATTTTAAGTGATATTAGTACATTGCTCCCTTATGATTAAAGTCGGAAATAGATGCAGCTGAAGGTTAACTTTTTAACTTTGATTTACATATATGACTCCAGTATATTTAATAAGTTATCTGATTCCAATTTTTAGTAACAACTAGCTCGATGGAATCAACTCCAATTTTTCTTTTAGCTATTGAAAGTGAAAAATTGGGTTTACTGTACAAAAAAAACAAAAAACACAATATACAGAAAGTAAAACAGAATGGTAAACACAGGCATGCGGTTCTTGTCTGTATAAGTGCATGTGTCACCATTATATAACGCACATACCTTTTTCAACCCCTGACCCTCTGTAAACGCCCTGACCCTCTGTAAACGCCCTGACCCTCAGCAGGTATGAGCTCATCCTAAGGTGTTGCTTCTAGGGTTTAGGGTTTAGGAGTCTGTGTGAACAAAGGTAAAGATTGTGCATGTAAACAAGCAACTACTGTATAAACTTACTGTAGATTGATATAGTACAGTTTCGTATTTTATGGTAAACTAATGTAACAAATATTACTGTATCCTCAAGCATTGTAAGCAGTTAATCATGTTTGACAAGCTGATCTCTGACAACAGTCTCTAATTTCTAATGTAATGTAGCCTTGAAAATTTGCTCAGGATGTTTTAAAGCATATGCATGAATGAAAATACTGTATATTTTGATATTGAATATATGTAAAAGGAGTTATTTTATTTTATAATGTACTATTTTAATATTAGAGAACCGGTGCATGTGGTGATTGTGAAAAAGAATTTACGTGAGTTAATATGGTAAGACTGCATATGGTTCAAAATAAAAAAAGCTCACAAATGCAAAAGATTGAAATCAAAACCAAACAACCAAAAAATTATATATTCTATTCATAAATAGGTGAAATCATGCATTTTATATTCATAAATCTATTTATAAATATTTTGTAATATTTGATATTATTTATATGTTCTATATACTTATATTTTTTTTTTAATATATTTTTAAAAATGTGTTTGTTGGTGGTGGCATTGTGGCTTCGTGGTTCGCACTTTTAAATGGCATCTCCAGGGTTGAGGGTTTTCCCTGTGCTTGGTGGGTTTCCTGCAGATACTCCAGTTTCCTCCCACAGTCTAAAGATATTGGGCTAATTGGTCCTAAATTGCCCATAGTGTTTGAATGAGTCTGTCTGTCTGTGTGTGTGTGTGTGTGTGTGTGTGTGTGTGCTCTGCGATGGATTGACACCCTGTCCATGGTGTACCCTGCCTTGTGCCCTCAATCTCCTATTAGAGGCTCCAGGCACCCCACAACGTGCAGGATAAAGCGGAGAGAACAATTTGTTGGTGTTATTTATGTTAGAAATAACCCACTCAATGGCATTTGGGAAAAAAGTTCAAAATGTTTAAATAGGTGTTGAATCATCTACTGGCTACTTCAAGATCAAATTGTAGATTTAACCTCAAACATAATCTTAGTGACTCTGCTCATCATGGCTTTGGAAGGTTTGAAAGTTACAATTCTACTCGAGTCCATTCTTTTGTGACAGTTTTAATTACTTATTGTTCATTTGTTTTCCACAAATAACCACTCTGAAAATGCTCTTTATCAGATTATATGCATCAGCAAACCTCCAATGCATTTAAATTAATCATCAGACACAATTTTTTTTCGAGTTAATATTACCTGTTAGCTTAATGCAATTGACTGCAAAGAATAATCTGTGGTAGACGTCAGACGCTTTTGAGTGATTAACAAAAGAAATAAATATAATTGTGAGTAGCAATAGCATCAGTGAGCTCCAATACAAAGTTAACATTTTAAAGTAATCATCAGAATCAAGTTTATAATAACTGTTAGCTTAATGTAATTGATTCCAATGAATAATCGTTTAGTTGGTGAAAGTGCACAAAAGACAAATACACAATATACAGGAAGGAAAAACAACAAGAACTCACAAAAGTATGTAGAAACAAATCTCCCAGCGACAATGGGTGCGAGTGGGCAGATGCTCAGGCAACTTTATATCTGCCCTGTGCATGGTCCTAGGTGTGTGTGTGTGTGCGCGTGTGTGTGTGTGTGTACACGTGAAGGCGATATTGTAAAATCAAAAATATATTAATATAAATGTTATTTACTGAACTTGCATGATATCTAACATGTCAGCACATTGTGGTGAAATATAGATTACATTAATGATAAACATGTGTTTAAGGAATTTTACAGTTGAGCATAAACAAAATACTGCCATTTATAAATACATCTACTACAACGCCATGCAATTGACTAACACTCCATGCACGGTGTTTTCCCAGCTCGTGCCCAATGCTCGCAAGCACTACAATCATCATGGTCCTGAAAGATGTGGTTATTGAATGTATGAATCCATCATGGGATTTTTTTTTTTCAAGCATTATCAAAGCAGCGCACCTTAAAATAGGGCAAGCTCTTCTAATCCAATCCCATACTGTACCTCTCACTCCCTCATGTGGTTAGATTTAAAATTACTTTTTTTTTTTAAATAGACCAAATATTTTTGTACTTTATAATTTATTTATTGATTTTTATCATAAATGCATAATATAAATATGACATAAAAATATTTTTAAAATGTACTACAAGAAGAATGTTTTATGGGCATTTTCGAATGTGTTCATAAATACAATTCATGAAACATACCGTACCTCACAATAATACAGTACTAGGTTATTTGAAAATGTACTATCATACAACATAAACATAAACATATGTCTCTTTTTATCTATGCATCTCTTATCTATGCATCTCTTTTCAACAGAAGTTGTTAATGACTTCCAAAAACTCCTCTGCTATGAAGATGTTCCAAATCTCACAGCTTTACATCTTACTGTTATTGAGCACTGACACCGGGGACATCTTCCTAACATTTTAAATATAGTAAATGTCTCTTTACTGAAAACTTGACCCTATTAGTATCAATAATTAGGGATTTTTTGCATCTATCATAAAAGTCTGTGCTATTTGTTTCAGTTACACTTCCTATGAGGGCGACATAAATAATGCCTTCTGAATACATGCATAACGTTATAAGACATTCATAAAATTTCAGATTTTCAGAGTCTTACACAGCTGCTTAGAGGAACCCATGGTTGTTGACTGTCCGCAAGTGTGTGCACAAGGTTTGAAGAGTCAAAGTATTTGTAAAGCTTTGAAACTGGCATTTATTAATGACAGCTGTTGCCATGCATCAGATCTAATGAGCTAATTAAGGTCTGAAACTTTGTAAAAAGAATTTGAGACTCTGGAACTCTTAGGGTGCCCAAATTTTTGCACAGTGCCATAATAATGCTTTTATTTTTGTTCAATTTATGGCATAAGAACTATGCATCAAAGTTTGCTGAAAATATTGTGCATTTTTTTCGAGAGAGACTGTGTTAACATCTTTTCAATTAAAAAAATCACCAAAATCTGTTTTTTATCAAGGGGTGCCTAAACTTTTGCATCAGACTATATATATATACTTTTTTAAATTTTTAAAATTTTTTATGAACACCCATACTAAAACACTTGCAAAATAATTGCTACAGCCATTTTCGTGGCAGCTGATGTAATTAGGCTAATTGAATATTGAGCACTTGTTCTCTAGCTGCTTAAATGGGTTACATTACCTTAATAAACCTTAATTCTTCTTCATATCACATTGCAAAATGTCAAATTGACATGTTTTAGTTAATGATTTGTTAATGCTGTGTTAGAGCTCTTGTATTACAATTCTTAGTTTTGTATTACAGTAAGAACGTTACAACAGTTTGCTTATTCCTTGATTCGAGCTCCATCCAGGCTCAAGCACACAAAGCTCCACCTCTCAGATTCTCAATTATTATAGTCAGCAGCACTTGAGTTATGTAGTGAGCAACTTTTTCTTGCTTTTCAAATCAATTTATTTATTTAGGAACGTTTTGCTACTTATTCATTCATTCTTTGATTCACTCATTTATTCAATCAATTATGTCTTTATTCATGTACCATAGCAAATGTATCGGGTCATTTAGCACTTGATTTGGCTATGCTTTCCTTTATGAGTACTTAAACAGAGAGAACTTGAGAGTAACAGGGATAAGAAAAGAGGAACTAAAAACAAGTTGTACAAGGTAAGAGAATGTACATAGAATGTAGAGACTTGGACACACACACACACACACACACACACACACACACACACACACACACACACACACACACACACAATGTTTTAACCTAGATATCTAGTCTCAAGTTTATGTTGCGTTAAATGACACACAGTTTATAATAACACAGTGATGTCTGTAATAATCAGTTTTCAAAAGCCCTGGAAATTTCAGCACCAAACCCATAATAAGGCGACAAAGAAATGCTGATCAACTGGCTTAGGTGTGTCAGTAATACTGATGGAATAGGATTACACTTCGAATCACTGGCCTGCTTTAAAACTAGGCATTTACTTTTGCATGTGCTATTTACTGTCTTAATATTTATTCATTTTTTATTAATCTTTATTAATTTTATTACACTTAAGTACAATTCTTCCCCAGTGTAAAAATGGTTGTGGGCTGCTGCAGGTTTCCTCACTTATTTCTTCACGCACCCCGTATGTGTGGTGCTGTCAGCAGGTGTGGTTTCAAAATACATAATTACCCCACAGATCACACCCTCAATTAATTGACTTTGTGACCGAGACAGGAATTTTTTAGGATGTCACCAAAGAAGGAGGTGGAGATACAGGTGTGGTGTTTCTCCCAACGTTAGTTATAGCGTAAAATCATAATACAAGCCGTTTAGTGCTGTATGAACAGCCGAACACATTCGAGCTGTGGGAGATCATTGTCAAGACCTGAATGAAATGGAACGACTTAAAAATTTAAAAGGATATTTGACCTTTGGAAAGTTGGCAGTGATCAAAACATGCTTCCTGTTCTTAGTAACACTGATCATATTCACATATTTTACAGTTTTTCGGGATACTGGCAAAAAGTTTCCAGATTTTGGTGAGTACTCTATTTTTTCGAGAAAAAAATTAATAAATAAATAAATCATGCTGTAATTATTAAGCTGTGTGTAATCTCCCAAATTGAACAAAATCATTCAGATCAAAGATGTTGGGATTATTGTTGAATTTTTACATTCCATATGGCAAACCTATACAGTACTGTGCCTTTTTATTATTCTAATAGAGTCCAAAAATTAATATTATATGTTTACATATATATTATAATATGTTACTGTATGTTGAAACATCGTCGAAGAAGAAAAAACATTAAAAATAGATAAATAGATCAATTCATCCATAATGTTCACTGATCTCAAATCCAATAGGAGAATGTTCTGGAATTAAAGTGCTACAACTTCAAATGAGCAATACTAAAGGATTACGCTCTGTTGTGGTGATTGTGCAAACGTTAAAGCAGTAAAACCTGACCTGTGTGTCCTGATTTAAGTGCATAGCATTAGGTCTACTTAGTTATTCAGAGCATGTGATATGTAACGTCAGCAGGAATCCTCAGGTAGGCCGTGGCAAATAAATAAGGCTCACTTGCTACTAAGCGGCCCAAAGTGTACCAAGAAAGTCTCCCTCACACCATTAGACCTCCACTATCAGTTGAACTGTTGATAAAGAGCAGGATGGATCCATGCTTTCATGTTGTCTGTGCCAAATTCTGACCCGACCATCCGAATGTGGCAGCAGAAATCAAGGCTCATAAGACCAGGGAACGCATTTCCAAACTTCTATTGTGCAGTTTTGATGAGCCCATGTGATTCATAGCTTTAGTTCATAGCTGACAGAAATGGCACCCGGTGTGGTCTTCTCCTGCTGTAGCCCATCTGCTTTGATGGATTGTGAGATCAGAGATGCTCTTCAACATACCTTGGTTGTAAAATATGTTAATTGAGTTACAGTTGCCTTTTGATTCCCTTGAACCAGTCTGGCCATTGTTCTCTAACATCAACAAGGCATTTCTGCCTGGAGACCTGTCACTCCCTGGCTATTTTCCCATTTTCAAATCATTCTCTGTAAACCTTTAGATGGCTGTGTGTAAAAAATAGCACTAGATCAGCCGTTTTCTCAGTCTTGTATCATCAACCATGCCGTGTTCAAAGTCACTTAAATCACCTTTTGCCTGCTGGATTTCGGACGTGCTCTCTCAAATGAAGGGATCACATGCATCAATCACAGTGACACAAGTTAATCATGAGCGTCTGTGAGCTCATACAAGCAGATATAGTAGCGCGTTCCTCCTTGTGTTACATAACAATTAGTAAAATATGAAAATATGCAGTCGGTGCCTTCACATGTGCTGAGGAAAGCACGTATTAGCCTCCGCCCTTACTGATTTGTTTCAATAAAAAAAGATACATATTATTTAAAATATATTAAGCAACCCATATTGTAATAATGAATATATTCGTTTTTAATTATGACCTTGCTGGTTCTGGGGTGCAGGTTTATCATAATACTTTTACAAGTCATAAAAGTGCTTGTTTTATTTTTAATATGAGGAGTTTCTAATTATATCAATATATTTCACTATGAAAAGGACATTACATTTGAATTTTAGAAAATGGACAATATCTGCCAAAAGATTTTCCAACATAAAGTCGTTTGTGTTTCAGACTTTTGGGAAATGCCTGACGATATGCAGTCTTCAGAGCAGAAGGTACATGCATACATTTGTAGACTTATTTTCATTTTATTCACATCATATTCTCGGTCATCATAATGATTTTAACCTCATAATTCACTTCCTTTAGATGTTATTAAATGGACAGCCAAAATGGAAACCTGAGGTGCAAAAACGCTCTCTTTTTTTATTCTTCTTTTTAAAAAATTGTATGAAGATGGTTGATTATGAATATGACAATTTGTAAACTTCTCCTGTGAACAGTATTTGGGTCAGGTGAACATGCATGTTTTTGAAGACTGGTGTGGAGGATCTGTGGACCAACTAAGAAGAAATGAGTTGTTTCCTCTGTTCCCCCATGTTCGTAACATACCACACAAACATACACACACATACACGATTATAGGCCAGCATAATTATAGACACTTGATTGTACCATTTTGTTTTTTCTAATATTGCCTACAAAACATAATGAAGCATTATCATACTAAATATGGGCAATTCAAAATGATCTATGCTATTTAATCACAATCAACTGCAAATAGTTTTATTTGCCCATCTGCTATGCTTACAATTTTCATCGGTTCCTTGATACCGATCTATAAGTATCTCTAATGTTTAAAGTTCCATTATGATTTTAGTCACGTACTACAATCAAAAGGCTTGCTGTGTATCCTGGATGGGAAAACTATGGGCTGAGAATTTTTGGATACATCCATCCTGTAATGAATGGTACGTACTTAAAAATCCAGTAAAATGTTATGGGCTTGCTTTAAGCTAAAAATTGTAATTTTTTCATACATGGCGCACCTCTAATGTGAGATATTGTGGGCCTTAATCTTTTCTGGTTGCTCTTTACCAGGAGAATACTTGTTTGCCATCGCTTCTGATGATAACTCTGAGTTTTGGCTGAGTACAGATGAAACCACCAAGAATCTAAAACTCATTGCTTTCCTTGGCAAAGTAAGAATTACTGTTATAATCTCATCTCAGCTTAAGTAAGGGGCTACTTCAGCACACTAGAACAGTATTACACAATATGTAATTATCTTGAATTGATCATTATCATGTCAGTAATTATAGCTACATTTAATTATTAGACATGTAATATATATAATATATATACTGTATATTAAAATGTATTACTACTGTATGTTAAGTATGTCATTGCCACTGTACATTGTCGGGCAGGCTGGAAATGAATGGGCTGCACCAGGGGAATATGAGAAATTTGCATCTCAGATATCTGAGCCTTTGGTGTAAGTTCTTTTTGTGTGTTTTTTTTTTAAACTTAAGTTACTTAAAATCATGACTTGGGTACTTTTGTTGTGAACTGTTTGATTCTGATATAGTTGCACTCTTTAGACTCTCGAAAAAGCAGCGATATTACTTTGAAATCATCTACAAGCAAAGTGACGAAATGGATCATGTGGAAGTTGCAGTATGTATGCTTTCATTTCTATTACATATTTGACGCATGCGGTGGTCAACTGAAAAAATGTGGGGCTTCTTTGTATCTTTAAATATGCTTGGCCTCTCACGCTCTCTCTTTCCTTATGTATCTATCTTTCTGCTAATATAAGATAATGTTGGTCCATATGTGTCAGACTGTGAGTTCTAATGCCTTCCTACTGTAGTTTGCCCAGCTTTTTTTTTTTTTTTTTGGCAATGTATGCTACATTTTCCTTTCTGTGGGATCGGGCCAGACGGACTAGCTTCTGGTTCCTACAGGCATCATGAGCCTTGGGTGCCCATCATCCGGTCACCACTTTACATGTATATAATTGGTAATCAGTGTTATTTAATTCATATACTGTAGCAGTGGTGGTAATATTATGGCTGATCAGTGTATAGTAGAAACATGAAACGTTAATGGTTTTCCCAAGCCAACATGTGCATTTCATTATTATGTGCATTGACATAATAGAGATCAGTAGTACATGTCAGTTGTTTAAACCATGTGTTTATAATCCTGAGTCACACATTTTCTTAAATTATATTAAACTGTAAGAAAAAAAAAATAATCCTGTGTTTAATATTTGTCTTTCTAAGAATTTCTTTTTTTTTTCTTTCTTTTTTTTCAGTGGCGTCTCAACAAAGAAGAAAGCAATTTTGAAATTATTACCTCAGAGTATCTCTCGCTCTACAGTGGTAAATGATACATATTTATGCACGTAATATATATAGAACCTTTTGGTGTAATGTCATACAGTGGAATGTCTTATTGAATTGAACTCATATGGGCAACAGTTTTTCAAAACAATTAGGACACCTACTATAAATGTGTTCGTTTGTACTGAGTAGTAAACAAAAATTGATTTTCATTAATGCAGCACATTAAGACTCGCTTTGTGGATATTATCAACACATTAGGTACCACGAACTAACCAGGTATTCCAGCATTAACGCATTATAATTAAGTCAAATAATAAATACATAATTAAGTACTACTTGTATTAATTGATGTTTCATGTAATAATATTTCATTCAGATAGGTTAACTTTCTTTTAATAAGAAATCTAAACATTCATGGATTGGATTAAAGTTTAAGAAGTTAGTGAGTTTGATTCCCATTACAATCAATGGGACATGTGTGGGCCAACACTCAACACTCATTGTCTCTCACTTTAAAATCACTTTGGTTAAATCTACATGCCAAATCAATCCATCCATCAATCCAGAAACTTGTTTTCTGCATACAGATGAGTCTTCTCTACGGGCAGTGGACAATTATATAATCCCCCAAACAGCAGCAAGTCAAAGACTGAACATTGCCCACATCACTAGACCTGATGTGGACATGGTCAAAGAAGACCCACGAGATGTGATCTACAAATGTAAGCGATTCATACTGTGTACTGTCTATACAATAATCAGCCATTACATTAGTACTCAAAGCATTAAGCCTTGTATTGTGTGGGTTCCCCTTGCGCTGCCATGGCACCTCTGGGCATGACTCCACAATACCTCTAAGGGGTGCTGTGGAGACTGGAACCAGGATGTCCTTTGTTTGCTGGTATGACCTGTATGGATCAGACAGTGAATTCTGTGGATGCTTGCTCAGACATCTGAAGTGAAACAACCTTGAACTCTTTGCCAGATAACTCTCATTGTGATGTACTGGTGTTCTTAAAAGTGTCTATCATAGCCTTAGCTTTTCTGTGGGATCGGGCCAGATGGGCTAGCCTCAATGAGCCTTGAGTGCCCATAATCCTGTCACCACTTTACTCAAATATAATTGATAATGTAATGCTATTCACCTGGCAGTGGTGTTAGTGTTAGTGTTTAAATATAAACAAGCTGGTAGGTTGTTAATTATTGGTAGATTAACGATTGCTTTTATTATGGTGTGGGACTATTAAAGCTGAATTCTCATAACTGGGATATCCGATTATTGCTGTGAGCAACTGTATATCTTTCCTCTCCAGTACCACTGCTTCATGAATCTCTTTTGGAAGACGTGTTTCCTAAATGTCCTTACTATCCTATTTACATATATGAAAACTCTACCATCGAGAGATATGACGGAATAAATCATGTGAGTACAGATTTACTTCATTTTTATTTTATTTATTTTTTTAACCCAACTCAAATTTTTCTAAATGCAAGAACAAAACATACCAGAGATCATTCAAGAATAATTAATAAGTAAATGATTGAGAAACCTGGAATTACCTGATGTTTGGCATAAACTGTTCCCAGAAGTCATCTGGGTTTTTTTTTTTAATACAAGAATCATAGAGTTTAATTATTATATAGACTATTCGAATTATCCGAGGTGTCTATGCTAATACTCTGTTAATTATGATGAAAAGCAATCAGACATGTACCTCATGTTGAGTAAATCATGAATTGTGGTTATAAAGGTTCGCTACTCGTCAGTGTACCCAAATGACTACACACGGCTTGCTAACGAGGACATTAAGGAACAGCTTTGCTTTTATGAGAAGGATGAAATATATGAGCAAGGGTAATGTATCTACAATAATAACATTTGCATAATTACATATTAATAGGTACATACTGTACACACTTAATTACAGGTCCAGCCATTTACAATTATTTTTCCTTTACAGAGGTGGGTTTGGTCCGTATCTGAAATTTGAAAAAAACGAAGACACACAAGGTGCCTACCTAACAGCTTGAATAAAAATGTTAGAGAGGTTAATTAGATTAGAATTAAAGGTAATTAAATAGATAATTCGGTGTTCTAACAATGAATTTATATCCCCACCCAGCTGAGAAAAATGTCAACAAGCCAAACTGGAAGCAGGTCTTCAATGTAAATCCGGTGGATTTCCATTCAAAGCAGAGTGATTTCGCCGTCCACACGTGCAAAAGAGCTGGAAATATAATAATGCTCCAAAAAGAGGTCATGCCTATAATCAAAGCCTTCAGGAGTCAACTGAAGCTAAACCCGAACACCAGGTAAATGATTGCACTGCTGTCTTGGCTTGTGAAAACAGCCCGCAAATACAGTACGACTTACAGTACGTTCTTGCAGTGAGTTGTCTCTGAAACACGTGATAAATGTGGAAAAGAAAACGAAGGTTGGTGTGGGCAGTCGCTACCTGCTGGAGATGGAGATGGAAGATAGCGAAGGGAGGAGCGTTCTTATCTCGAAACATTTTTACACCTCAAAAAACCAAAGATATCCAGAATTACCAGGTCTCTGCAGTCCAAAAGGCTTCAGCTGGGACCCGGACGTAAAAGTCCATGTTATTCTGACAGGTCAGAAATAAAGCTTTTTTTTTATTTTTATGATCGCTTTTGCTATCTAATTCTTCCTCTTAATATTATTCCTAATTATTAACTCTTAATAAGTAATCATGTGATTATATTAAATGCTCTGCAAATATAGACATTTTGCTATTTTGCTGTGTTAATCGTCTTTTGATGAATAACTACAGTACGGTTTAGCTGAACACTCTAAAAACCATCTACAAACAGTAATGAAGCTAATTCTCAACATAGAGCCGAATTTGAAATTGTATTAGAACTAGGCATGTAGTTTAGCTTCTAGTCAACAGGTAAAAACTTCAGCATCTAATTAAAGAATGAATTACTAGCAGCTGTCGACTAGCAGCTAAACTACATGCCTACTAAAAAAAACAGAGTGTCTAGACAATTTGCTAAACATTAACATTAAAATGTATACGCCTAATTAATCTTTTTAAATTTTCTACTGCTACAACTACTACTGTAGAATCAAAAAGTCATGCATGTACATGCACTAAAATAAATGATAATAGTTCAGAATATAACCAAACTGGGTACGTTGTTTAACTATGAATGTCCATGGTGATGTTTACTATAGGCTACTTTCTTATTAAGCAGTTTTTTAAGGCCTGTCTGTCGCATTTACTGTATTGCAATTTTACTCCAACAGTTAAAAACCAAGGGAGGTGGATCATACACTTTATTCGAGAAATGGAGCGTGTGTATGAAGCAACAGGAGACAAAAACTTCAATGTCATTATTGTAGACTTCAACAGCACTGATATTGATATAGAGAAGGAACTGAGTAATGCAAATTTACCAAGGTATGGATTTATTCATTAAAAAAAAAAAAGGATGACAACAACAAATGTTTATAGTGTACATCTAAACAAGTCGGTCATTTATCTACAGTATCTCTCTCTCTGATGTATACACCTATTCATATTACTGCTGTGTGTGTGTGTGTTTAACTTTTCCACACATGGACAGCTATCAATTTAAAAACCTGGTGGGACGCTTTGCCAAATCGCAAGGAATTCAAGCTGGAGTTGATCTTGTTGAAGTAAGACATTTTACAGTAATCATTTTTAAAGGATGTGTATTACTGTATATAAATATGTGTAGCCTGCTTTTTTTTCCCTTCACTGAATTCATTTCTTTCTTCAGGATGAGAACAGTATTTTGTTCATGTGTGACCTGCATATCCACTTTCCTCCATCGATAATAGATAACGTACGTAAACACTGCGTACAGGGGAAAATGGCATACGCCCCTGTTGTGATGAGACTGGAGTGTGGCGCCACAGTAAATGCCCCCGCAGGTACTCATAGCAAACTCAAGTTTTATTGCTCACGTACACATCCATACACGGTGTCATGTGCAGTGGAATGTGGAATGCTTAAACGACTGTTCGTGACTTAATAAAGTCAAGATAATATATAAAAGTTGCACAAAAAATCTACAAATATACAGTTACAAAAAAAGAAAAAACTAAACTATATAAAATTGAAAATTGAAAATTGATAAAAATTTACAAAATTATATGGAATTTGCGATGACAGGGGTATAAGGAGAAAAGATATGGCATGTAGGTACAGGTATGACAGCAGCACTATGAGTGAAACATGGAGTATGAAATGAGATTACAGTATGTGTGTGACAGCAGCACTCGCATTGACTATGTTTTAAAGTGCAAAGCTAGTCATTATTAATATCAATAATGCTCTAGGAAATGCTCTGCATTTGATATTTTCAAGTCCCTGTGGTCCAATGCTATTCTTTATTTTAAATGCACTAGATAATGTTATTAGGCCCAGAAGTTTAAACACATTAACAACCCACATGCTATCAGTGAATGAGAAAATGCCCAAGATCAAAACCCAAAATACTGTACACAGAAATACACAAATGTGAAATTAAAAAAAGGTTAATTTACTCACTCATTTTCTATACCGCTTAATCCTGTATTCAGGGTCACATGGGGCCTGGAGTCTATCCCAGGAGACTTAGGGCACAAAGCGGGGTACACCCTGGACAGGGTGCCAATCCATCGCAGGGCGCACACGCATACACACACATTCACACACTACGGCCAATTTAGGAACACCTAATCTGCAGGTCTTTGGACTGTGGGAGGAAACCCAGTGTACCCGGAGGAAACCCACCAAACACATGGAGAACATACAAACTCCATGCACACAGAGACGGGAATCGAGCCTGGCCGGGAAAGGTTAATTTAAACACAGGAATTAAAACAGGCATTAAAGAGCGTAGGCGTTTAATTAAAGATGATTTACCTGTTGTATATTAGCTACACCCCGGAAAACAGAGATCTAAAATATAGATCTGTAAATCTAACAAAGGCATTGATATGAGTATGCTAACATCGACACTCCCTTAAACAAAGGGAGGTGATTGTATAACTTAACCCTTAATTGCTGTTCTTATGTTGAGCAGATAAACACACATTTGTATATATATACAGTATAGAATGTTTTTTTGTGGTGTTTATTAAGGGTTTATACTTTGGATTTTGTTTTAATGTTGAGTTCGTTCATTTGTGACTGATTCTTTATCACATGTATTGGAAGTATGGAAAAATGTTATTTGGTTATTAGCATGTGAAGTGCTTATGTTTCATGTACACTTATTCCTGTGACAGGTTTCTGGGAAACTGAGGGTTATGGTCTGGTTGGAATTTATAAAACAGACATGGAGCGAGTTGGAGGGATGAACGTTAAAGAATACACAGACAAGTGGGGTGGAGAAGACTGGGAGCTGCTGGACAGGTATGAACCGGTTCTGTGAGACGTTTGTAACATCATAATTTGAAAACCTTTTTGTTTTCCACGAAGAAGCGCTATAATGAAACAAAGCACAGAGATGACAAGATATATTAATACTAATCATGAGAAACATATGCACATCTTGTTAGAACGTTTTCTCATGAATAGATTTAATGTTTCTTCTTTGATGTGTGAACTGCTGTGACTACTATTAATAAAAAAGAATCAATCGAATCAAATCAAATAGAATCGAATCAAATAGGATAGAATCAAAAAGTCATGCACATGCAATATAAAAATTTGAATGTCTGGTTTGGTGGAATATGAATACCACTTAAGTACTGCATATTCATAATAGTTCAGAATAGAACCAAACTGGGTATGTTGTTTAACTATGAATGTCCATTTAGTACAACAGAATGAATCAAAACAAAGTTTAAAATAATAATAATAATAATTAAAGATAAAATTATTCGTGCAACAAATATTTCATCTTAAATAGTATCTTTGTACTAGTATAGCATATCAGTCACAATGCGACTTTATCCAGTCTTACATGCTGTTAACTATCTATCTTCAAACCCCTGTCCTCTCATCTGACCCTTTCAGAATCCTACTGCACAAACTGGAGGTGGAACGACTACATCTGAGAAATTTTGTACACTTCTTCCATTCAAAGCGAGGCATGTGGAACGTGGACGCATGAACATTATATTTAAAGTCTGTACAGTATTATGTATATAAGGTTTGGGTATATTTTCTAATGTTATCATTATATGTTTACATTCTTTAGCCATTTTATATTTTTGGAATAGGAAAGATGACATTAGGAATTATGAAATCAGACATGGATTTGCACTGTGACCAAATATTCTTTGAAGTAGCCACCTTCATTATAGCGTCTGTATATATATACTTTATATATACTTAAGAGTCAGAGATCTTCAGTAAGCAAACAATGCAATACATGTACAATCAAATTTTTCATTACCTCACAAGTCGATGAAATAGTCATTCACTAGCCATAACTCTAGGGATGTTGTCCAGTCTGAGAAATCAAACACTGAAATAGAGGGTAATAAAAGCAATTAAACATACTTTGTTGGTCTGAAATACCTTTTAATGTACAGTATGCAGCCAATTCTATAATAAAATATGTCAATTAGAAAACATAGCTATATTGTATTTTGACTCTTTCTGTCTGTCTGTCTGTCTGTCTGTGTGTCTGTGTGTGTGTGTGTGTGTGTGTGTGTGTCTTTGGTTTTCTCTTTAACAAGAACCAACTTT